>JARGCV010000532.1:445000-574523 GCA_034064705.1 Bothrops alternatus
TTTGTGGCAACCCGAGATAGTGGAATAAGCAAACCGTTTCAGAGAGGATTTGACCCACAAAAGCATTTTATTAGCTGTTTCCCATCAGGCCAGCTTCATTTTTGCGGGGGCCCTGTGTAGGGGCTTCCACCCACCAAAAAGTGGAGCCAGCAGAGGCTTAGGTGCTGCAGAAGTACAAAAATAAATCTATTTGAAGGAAGGGATGGAGCAGAGGAGAAAATCCTAAAACAGCCCGGGGAGGAGGGAAAAATGACTCCGTGGGCAGAGAGTGGAGTGAACACGGGGGAGTGAGGCAGAAACGTGCCAAGAGTGCGAACGTGCAAGCTTTTGCGGCAAAGAGTTAAAAACCAAACGTATCTCCCTGCCGTTGAGCCACAAAAGTACTGCTTACGTTGGGCTTAGTTCTTATAAAACTAAGTTTCACAGCCCAAAGTAATCCGAGTACGCAACGGAACCCAGCCGAGGTGGATTGTCCAACCAACCATGGTTAAGGAAAGAATGGCTTAGGGTAATGTGTGAAGCCAGCTACTGAGAAGGGGAGGAGGAGGAGGAGGAGGAGGAGGAGGAGGACGACGACGACTGTGGCAACCTTGGTGCCCTCTGAGCTTAGTTGCTTTCTTGCAAACGTTTCATGACCCAACTAGGCAACATCATCAAGCGTAGAAGGGAGGGGGGTTTGCAGGGAGGGGGAGGAGGAGGAGAAGGAGGAGGAGGAGGGGGAGGAGGAGGAGGACTGTGGGGTCCTTGGTGGTCTCTGAGGTGGGTGCTTTTCTTGCAGACGTTTCATGACCCAACTGGGCAACATCATCAGGGCTGGCCTAGCGTGGCTTCTCCTCTCTCGATACCCGTCCCGGAGTCCACAGAGGTGACACGCAATGCGACGGAGGCGACTTCTAGCAGGAGGTTGCAGACAGTCACAACAGGAGGACCGAGAAGCACGGAGGCTTCTCCCTTAGCATCCGGAGCAGGCGACGTTAAAGCAGATCTCGCAGGTCTCCGGATCGCTGGCGATGCGGTCTGAAGCCGAGGAAGACAACAAGAGGAGTTGGAGGGGGCCTCCCAGCCTGAACAAGCTTCACCTGTGCTACTTCGAACCTGGTCGGCTAGGAGGCGGCCGAATGGTCTACTACGCGCTACGCGATTCCCTCTTCTTCCCGCCTACCCGACCTGCCAGCCGCCTGCGAGGAGTACTGAGCAGATGTAAGTCATTAGAGCGCAAATTCGGATAGAGGGTTGGGCTGTGGGGTCCCGGGTGCTCCCTGAGCTTTGGGGGGGGGTTTCTTGCAGATGTTTTGTGACCCAACTAGGCAACATCATCAGGGCTAGAAGGGAGTGGGGTTTGTGGAGAGGAGGGGGAGGAGGAGGAAGAGGAAAGAAAGGGAAGGGGAGGAGAAGGGAAAGGAAGGAAGGAAGGAAGGAAGGAAGGAAGGAAGGAAGGAAGGAAGGAAGGAAGGAAGGAAAAGAAGAGAGGAGGAGGAGAACTATGGGGTCCTGGGTGTTCTCTGAGGTGGGTGCTTTTCTTGCAGACGTTTCATGACCCAACTAGCGAACCTCATCAGTGCTAGAAGGGAGGGGGGTTTGCAGAGAGGAGGAGGAGGAGGAGGAGGAGGAGGAGAGAGAGAGAGAGAGAGAGAGAGAGAGAGAGAGAGAGAGAGAGAGAGAGAGAGAGAGAGAGAGAGCGCCAGGGGTCTCACAAAAAGTAAATTGCTTTTTAATCTAACAGAAGGCGCTTAAAAGGAGAATCTGAAAGGCATTCGCCTCTCTCCGGCTTATCTCACTTTCTTTAAATCCCAAAGGAGGTTTTTTTTTCCGGTGGGATATATATATATTTAAACTTCTAGAAGAAACGACAGCCAGGCTGGGTAGGAGACTCATTGGAACCCACCAAAAACAAACCAAGTTAATAATTTTCTTTTTAGCCACTTCAAGCCTCCCTTCTCTGAAATTTCCAAAGAAATCTGCACAGAAGCAGCAGAGTCATCTGGAAGTATCTGAAGAACCTTCGTGACGTGCTTAAAGAGGACTAGGTCCTTAAAGAGGAGGACTGTGGGAAAAGAAGGATTAAATGACCAGGAAGTGGAGACCAGAAAAATCTTCTCCAAGAGGAAGGATGTCCAGCCATGCCTAAAGGGAGTTTCAACAGAGGCTGAATGACCGTCTCTTGGGGATACGTTAATTGCACATTCCTGCCCCAGGCTAGAGGGTGGGCTAGATGACCTCGAGGCTCCCTCGCAAATGATTTAAGTGACAATGCTTTCTGGGGGGGTGGGGGGACTTCCAGGAGCAGGGCTCCTATCACCCCTCCCAAAGGGGAGACGTCCTGGAGCATTTGCCTTCCTTTGGGAGAAATTGCTTCAGAATCTCTCTGCTGTGACGTGCGAAGCACACAGTCACAACGCTGTGGGTTTACACAACGTTCTGAGCCGGCAACCACGTTTGCAAATGATTCCTGGCTAGGCTCCCACCTCACAGCACAGGCAGTCCTCGTCTTAACGACTATAACGGAGCCCGAAACTTCCATGGCTAAGGGAGACCTTTGTTTCGGGTGTGGTTTTGCTCCATTTTATGACGGTCGTTAAGCGAATCGCTTGCCGTTCTTAAGCGAGCAACAGGGTTGTTCGACGAATCGGGCTTCCCAAACTGACTTTTGCTCGCCAGACGCTGGCAAAATGGGATCTGCGACCGTCGTAAATATGAGTCACTTGCCAAAGGTGTGGATTTTAGTCACGCGACCACGAGGGAATGCTGCGACGGTCGGTAAGTGAGAAAAATGGTCCCATGGCCCTTTGTTTTCAGGGCTGTCGTAACTTCAAACTGTCACTAAATAAACTGTGGTAAGCCGAGGACTTTGGGGATCAGAGAGAGAAGATGGCTGTCTACATGTCACCATTCTAACTTAACAACGGAAGCGACTCGGTTAACGACGGCGGCCAGCAAGGCCATGAAATTCGACAACGCCCGCTCCCCTGTGGTCATAAGACGAGGACTTGGCCTGTATTCAAATCCAGCCCCTTTCAGGCTAAAACTCGGTCCGTTTAAAGACCGTTTTGACTTACCGAGGGCCCTGAACACGCTGGCGGCCTTCGGCGTGGCGCAAAGAGGCAGGAATTCGCGGGGGAGTTGGGGGTGCAAGCACACGGGCGCCGGTCCTCGGCTCCGGAAGCGGGGGTTTTGGGGGGCAGGAACCAGGATCTTCTTCAGGGCTTTGACCGAGTCCCAAGAGAAGGTCAAGTCATCGACCTGTCCGGATAGGAAGAGAAAAACCACATATGCCTTGCTTTATAAGGCAGTCCTCGCATTACGGCCACAAACGAACCCCAGATTTCTGCAGCTAAGTGAGACAGTTCTCGCGTGAATTTGCCCCGTTTTAGCCACCTCAGTTGTTAAATGAATTGTGGCGGTTCTTAAGCTAGGAACACGGTTGTTAAGTGAATCCCCATTGGCTTTGCTTGTCAGCAGGCTGCAAAAAGGGGATTACATGACCCCGGTCATAAATGTGAGTCATAAATGTGAGTCAGGGGCCACGGTCATAAATGTGAGTCAGGGGCCATGGTCATAAATGTGAGTCATAAATGTGAGTTAGGGGCCAGGTGTCTGACGGTCATAAATGTGAGTCATAAATGTGAGTCGGGGTCATAAATGTGAGTCAGGGGCCAGATTCATAAATGTGGGTCAGGGGCCAGGGTGTCTGAATTCTGATCACGTGACCGCAGGGATGCTGCGATGGTCATCAAGCGTGAAAAACAGCTGTCGGTCCCTTTTTTCCCCAGTGCCGTTGTAATTTTGAATGGTCACTAAATGAACCGTCGTACGTCGAGGCCCAGTTTCTTCTTGAAAACCTCCAGAGATGGCACGCCTGTGACTTCTGAAGGCAGGCTGCTCCACTGGTTAGTTGGTTTGGGATTAGAATGACAGAATAATAGAGCTGGGAGGGACTTTGGAGATCATCTAGTCCAGCCCCCTGCTCAAGGCAGGAGACCCTAGACCATTTCAATCAATCAACCAATCAGAATAGAACTGGGAGGGACTCTGGAGGTCTTCTAGTCCAGCCCCCCTGCTCAAGGCAGGAGAGCCTAGAGTCTGTTCCAGACAAATGGCTGTCCAGTCTCTTCTTGAAAACTTCCCAAGATGAAGCACCCACAATTTCTGGAGATGAGCCATTAATTGATTTGAAATTAGAATTACAGAGTAACAGAATTGAAAATGACCTCAGAGGTCTTCTAGTCCAACCCCCTGCTGACTGTCAGGAAGATCCTCCTTAGTTCCAGGTTGCTTCTCTCCTGGATGAGTTTCCATCCCTTGCTTCGTGTCCTGCCCTCAAGTGCTTTGGAGAATAGCTTGACTCTCCCCTCTTCTTTATGGCAGCCCCTCAGATACTGGAAGATGTTATCATATCCCCCCCCCCCGCCCGGTCCTTCTCTTCATTAAACTAGCCAGACCCAAGGTTAGGCTGAAGTTCTCTAGGGAGAGCCTGGAGGCCGAACTCTGGGTCACCCCACTCCACAATTAGCGGATCCCAGCTTCCCGCTATTCTGCTTCATTTTAATCTGCGCCGATGAGCGTAGGTTTAAAGCGACAATAAAGTTATTCCAAGTTCTAAACCCAGAATCCAAGGAAGTTTTTTTTTTTAAGAAGAGACTGGACAGCCACTTGTCCGAAAGGGTATAAGGTTTCCTGCCTGAGCAGGGGGGGTGTTGGACTAGATGACCTCCAAGGCCCCTTCCAACTTTAGTATTATTATTATTATTATCATCATCATTATTATTAAACCGATCCTCCACCAAACCGCCGTAAAATATTACCTGGACGGTGATGCCTTCGGCCAGGGCTGGGAGAAAGCACAAAGCCAGGATTAGCATCGGGCCGGCTTTCATGGCTGGAACCAAGACGGGGGCTCTTCCTGGGATGGCAGAGACAAGGCAGACCTTTGACTTAAGACGGTCAAGAAAAGGGCCTTTTTAAAGGTGAAACTCTGGTTACTGAGTAACCAGGATCTCATGGCACGGGTTAGGACGGGGGCTGTAAAAGAGAGAAGTCGGATGGCAAACAATCCAAGGTTGGGGTGTGGCGTTGTGGGGTGTTGACGTTGTCCTTGGCGTTTTATGACCGTCCTTTACAACTGAGCTTGATGTTGATGGGTTGGCGGGGGGGGGGGCGATGGCTGGGATGGGACCCCGGCGGAGGGTACGAAGCTGCCCCCCCCACCCACACCAAAAACAGATCCTGCTGGCTATGAGCCACACCTGTTGAATTAAACCTCCTTCTCCTTTTCCTCTTCCCTTCTTTCATTCTTTCTTCTCCTTTTCCATCCCTTCTTTCTTTCTCCTTCTTTCCTTTCCTTTCCCTCCTCTTCCCTCCCTCCTTCTTTCTCTCTCTCTCTCTCTCTCCTTCTGGAGAAGAGACTTACTTTATATTCAGCCATAACTTTTCTGACCAACTGTTAAAACTCAATATCCAATCCAGAACAACACCCGTCCACATTTTTATTGGGCTCCTAAAAGCTGTTCCTGAACTGCCGGTTTTGGGTGTGCGGATGAATGAGTGTGTCGGAAATTGTGTTGAGCTCATCGTTCAGCACAACTCTTGCTTTCTTGTTTTGGAAACGTCAAGCAATTCGCTCGTATAAACTCTTATAAACATAAACCAATAAAAAAAAGTGGATTAACTTCAGGGGCCAGACAGGGAAACGCCAAGCCAATATTTGCATAGATCATGATTCCTGGAAAATAAAGACGAATTATGCCAAGGAAAGAAATGTTGACTCTGCAAATAAACCGGAGAAATTGTATGGTCATCCGAGTTGTGAAAAGGAAAAGAAAAGAAAAGAATAATAAACTTACAAGAAGGGAATACTGGAACAACAGATCGTGTGAATATAAGAAAAGTGTTATATTACTTTACACAAAGATCAAGAAATTTCACTGGAATAAAATATTATTTTCTCTCTCTCTCTCTATTTCTCTCTCTCCTTCTCTCTCTCCCTCTATCTTTAACTCTTTCTTTTTATCTCTTTCTCTCTCTATCTTGTTCTCTCTCTCTCTCTCTCTCTCTCTCTCTCTCTCTCTCTCTCTCTCTCTTTATATTTTTCTTTCTTTCCCTGTCTCTCTCGCCATCTAACTTTAACTCTCTCTCATTCTCTATCTTTCTCTATCTTCCTCTCTCTCTCTCTCTCTGCATAGTTTTTAATATATTTACATAATTTAGAACAGAATATTGCTATGTTTTGTATCTGTACTGGAAAAAAGTTACTCTTTATATATATATATTTATTTTAGGATTTGTTTTCCCTACCACTATTTACAAGTTCCTCTTTTTTTTACCCACCCCCATTTTCCCCCTTTGTGTTATTTTGTATTTACCAATAAAATTATTTGCAAAAGAAAGAAAATAGATGTGAAGAATTGAAGAATTCTGATATCCTTCAAAGCAGTTATAAGTTCATACTTATTTTAACCTCTCACTCTAAAATTGCATCTATGCTCTTCTTTTTATGATCTGGACTATCTAATCATCCAAATCATAAATCACCAATCCTGGTGTTTTTTTATTGCTACACAATAAAGTACATAACACCCTTTCAAGCAAAGGTTTGGATGCTCTTAACGCTTTCCAGAAATGATAACAATTTTAGAATCTGCCAGAAGAGCACTTTTGCCAAGGAAACAATTAAAAAAAATGAACAGTTTGAAACTTTTGGATCTTGAGCATGTCTCTCGCCAGAAAAATAAAATCGAGATTGCGGGAGACTCAATTTTGACTCGAATCCCACCCTTGAAAGATCTGCCTGTCACTTTGGGCTGGTTGTAAATTGTGTCTAAATCTTTATTGTTTCATGTTTTTCAACCAGACTCCCAGTCCGAGTGACGCATCTCTCTCTCTCTCTGTGTGCCAAAAAGAGGAAATGAACCTCTGAGACGCAAATATTGAACTTTCGGTAACAGGGATCACCAGATCATATTTTCTGAACATACCGGTAAAACTTGGTGTGATGGGTGCCTACAATTGTTCTCAAAGACCAAAAAGTTGCGAGCCAATTTCATTTCCCAGAAATGCCTCTTCCTCCTCCTCCTCCTCCTCCTCCTCCTCCTCCTCCTCCTCCTCTTCTTCTTCTCCTCCTCCTCCTCTCCTTTCTTCTTCTTCTTCTTCTTCTTCTTCTTCTTCTTCTTCTTCTTCTTCTTCTTCTTCTTCTTCTTCTTCTTCTTCTTCTTCTTCTTCTCCTTTCTCCTCCTCCTTCTCCTTCTCCGCCTGACTTTGGGCTATGTTTTCTCAGTCTAGTCTACTTCAGAATTGTTAGGAGATATTAAAATTCACTGATGGATGTCTGTTAGACAAGATAGGACATAAATATGTGCAATAATAGTCAAAGGTTTCTTCCTTCCTTCCTTCCTTCCTTCCTTCCTTCCTTCCTTCCTTCCTTCCTTCCTTCCTTCCCTTTCCTTTTTTGGGGCATACGCTTTGATGTCACCATCAAATAAGCTTTCCTGTTCATGATTAACCGTTGAGAATCTTAGTCAATTCAAAGCCACACCCGTATCCAGGATTTATTGCAGTCTCCTACGCAGGAATAATTTCACGGCAAACAGCTGGTGGAATGTAGAGCAATTTCAGCGTGGCACCTGTGAAATGAAGTGGGTCAAAGTCTAAGCCGATGGATGCTTGAATCACCTTAGCTTCTCCCTTTTATGGTCTATCCAATTTCTGTGCAATCTCCCCATCAATTTGGACTTTGCAAATTAAAACAGCTGGCAGATTCAGAGCCTGGGATCTAAATGGATTTCTTGGGGATCGAGGGGATAAATTGCTCATTCGTTTAATCTCCTGTGGAGGGTGGGTTTTCTCCAAAGGGGATTAATTATTGCATGAAGGGTTAAAAAAAATCAAGCCACGGGAACATCTGTCCTCGATTTTTCCAACCCAGGATTTTTTTTATTTATGATACTCCCCGTTTTAAATTAAGTAGGATGCTTAATTTATGAGGGTTCCCTATGGCCTGACACCGTCTAGGCAACTTTAAGATGGATGGACTTCAACTCCCAGAATTCCCTGCCTAGCTATGCTATGCTATGCTGGCCAGGGAATTCTGGGAGCTGGTCCACCTAGCTTAAAAATTCTTAAGTTTTAAGATTAAAATTCTTAAAGACTAAGAAACATTGGCCCAACAGCTGCAAATTGCTCACCTCAATTTTGAAACTCACTTTAGACTGAAAATTAAAATCTGTATCCATACGCTCTCTACAGATTTGCAAATTTAAGCCACCTCTCTCTTTTTCCCTCTCTCCTTCTCTCTTTCTCAGCGTGTTGTCTGTGTATCTTATTCACTAATACAAATTAAATTCCTAATCCCTAAATCTTTTCTCTAGCCATTGATAAAATAGGTCCCAAGTTTGAAAATATTCTGTTTCTTCTTTTTCTTTCAACCTTAAAGTAAGTCTGTCCATTTCCGCATGGTCTAGTATTTTTTTAATTATTTCTTCTTCTTCTGGTGGTGTTTCTTCGTTCTTCCAGTATTGTACAAATATAATTCTTGCCGCTGTTATCATATGTAAACTCAAATATGTACTTTGCTTATCAAGTTTTTCTTATTATTATTATACCTAATAAAAACATTTCAAGTTTATAATCTATGTGTTTCTCTAGCATTTTTTCTAACCAAGTGTTAATTTTTGTCCAATATCTCCTTGCTTTAACACATGTCCACCTCATATGATAATAAGTACCTCTCTCTCTCTCTCTCTGTCTCTCTCTTCTTCTTCTTCCCCTTCTCTCTCTCCTTTCTCTCTTCCTTCTTCTCTCTCTCTTCTCTCTTTCTCTCTCTCTTTCTCTCTCTCCTTCTCTCCATTCCAATGTTGATGACATAGCAATTCTCCAGCCTACTACTGATTTTTGATTTTATTTATGAGAGGTATTTTAGGGCAACATTCTGCTCTGGTCAAAAATAATAAACAGCACAGGGGGAAAACAAAAACTTAATTTGCAATTGCAGGTTTTTCAAAAGCCGCTCTCACCACTATTATCACTGAAGAATAGTTAAAAGGGAAAACTCAGAGATCATCTAGCCCAACCCACTGCTAAGGACAGGATCTGCTTACCTGTAACCATCACATTTTAGATGCTGCATCTGTTTTATTTTATTCTACTCTTTGGTTGTTCGATACGCCTTTCGTTTTCTATGGTTTCTATCCTCTCCAGTGTTCAATTCACTTTTTTAAAAAAAAGGCTGTTTAAAAATCAGTTCGATTTAGCAATTCAAATGAAGAGAATTTTGCAAATCTGAGATTTCGGGATTATGCTGGCAAAGGGAGGGATATTCTTAGAAAGAGAGGTAGATGATTCAATGATATCTCACGGGCATTTAAAAAACGAAACAAAACACATTAATGTGTTTTTATTGTCCCCAAATCTAAATCTTAATCCGCTTTCGCTCCTCCCCCCCACTTCTTGTAATCCTGTGATTTGGAGCTGAGCCCTGACGAGATGATCACTCCATTTTTGATCTGCCCCCAAAGTCCGATCGAGCTTTGCACGCTCACGAATGCCACGACTTTCATTTGTTCATCCAAGAGATAAAACATCAAAATTCAGGTCAGCACAAGCGGCTCGTGGGGTCTCTCTCCGTCACTTCTCTTTCGCGGTGTGTGTGTGTGTGTGTGTGTGTGTGTGTGTGTCAAGCTGCAAGATGCTGACTGCCTGTTTCTGTTTTTACTTATTTATAACCCGCCAATCATGTTTATGAATAGCTCAAGGCAGCGAACGTACTTTTTTTTTTAGCTGATTCAAAATAACTTCTTTATATTTATATCAAAGTATTTACAATACCATACATTCTTCTTTACAGCAACATAGCTCAATGAGTACTTCTTACAGAGAGATACAGAGACAAAACTGAGGTTGGGCTGAGAGAGAGAATGGCCCAAAGTCACCCAGCTGGCTTTTATACCTAAGGTAGGATTAGAATTCCCAGTCTCCTGGTGATTGGCCCAAAGTCACCCAGCTTAGGACTTTTTTTCAGCTGGGTGTCATCATTTTCATGGAAGGGAATCAGAATCAGAATACAACTGGAAGGGACCTTGGAGGTCTTCTAGTCCAACCCCCTGCTCAGGCAGGAGACCCTAGGACATTTCAGACAAATGGCTGCCCAGTCTCTTCTTTAAAACCTCCAGTGGTGGAGCGCCCACGATTTCCGGTGGCAAAGTGTTCCACTGGTTAAATTGTCCTCACTGTTAGGAAGTTCCTCCTTAATTCCAGGTTGCTTCTCTCCTTGATGAGTTTCCATCCATTGTTTCTTGTCCTGCCCTCTGGGGCTTTGGAGAGTTTGAGTAACTCTTTCCATAGTCTCGGTAAGGAGCAACCAAGATGTTATCTATTGTCATGGGAAAGAATGCAGGAAGTCCAGATCCCAGGAACGGTGAGAAAGGGGAAACGTGAATTGAATCAAAGAGTCACAGAGCTGGAAAGGGACCTCAGGGGTCCTCCAGTCCAACCCCTCCCCCCAGACAGGAGCCCCACACCCTCCCAGTCAAATGTTTGAGAATATTCAGGAGAAAATACTCAGCTAATTCTGGGGTGGGGTGGGGGGGCTGGTTCTCTTCCTCTCTCAGCCTCCTTTATCTTAAGAGAAGATGGGCTTCCTTTGAAGACGTAGGATGTTGTAGGTATTCAGGCCAGGCACGTCAAACCCGGGAGACAGCCCCTTGGGGTCAAATGGATAGAAGTTAAAAAGCTGACCCTCCTGGGCCTCAAGGGAAATCGAGGCAGGCCCTAACTTCAGGACGCACGGGAACTCCTTCTCAAAGACCACCTGGAAGGTACGGTCTTCCAGGTGATGGAGCTGGATGGTCCGGTAGTTTTCGGGGATGACCTTCTCGATGTGAGGTCCGAACTGCTGCATAAGCAGCTCTCCTCGGGGCCCCGCCTTGATCTCGTAGAAAGTCAAGTTGGAGAAGGTGTAGTAGCCCACGTAGGGAGCAGGACTCGGGGGAGACTTGAGCTTCTTCTTGACTTCCCGGAAAGCGGACTCCAGGGAGGGAATCAGGTACTCGTAGGTCTGGGTTACGAGGTCTCCTCCTTGAGGGCGAGGACCGGCCATCAAGAGGATGAAGCTCAGGCGGAGTTTGGGGACGAGGGAGAAGGTGGCCGAGTAGCCATCGATGTCTCCGTCCTTCCGGAGGACATCGTAGCCCATCTGCTCGTTCATCTCCCAAGGAGTGCCCGTCTTGTTGGCAAAGTAGTCCCTGGAGCACTTCAAGAGCGGGGTCAGCATCACCTTCAAAGTCTCCGGCTCTAGAAGATGCCGGTGATAGGTGCCCAACAAGAACATGGCTAACTTGGCCAAGTCAGCAGCAGTGGAGAACATCTGCCCAGAAGGTCTATACCAGCCCAGGTCGTAGAGAGGAGCTACTTCTCCACTGCTGTAGACGCCGACGGTCAATCTGGAACGGAGGTTGGGCGTGAGATCAAAGCCCGTGTCTTCCATCCCCAGAGGGTCAAGGATGCTCTCGGAGACCCAGTTCTGGTAGTCGCCCTTGGCAACTTGCTCAGATAAAACATGAGCCAATAGTGAGAAGGCCAGATTGCTGTAATGGCACCTGCGGAGGAAAAGCAGAGAGGATTACTGGGTCCATCACCCACCAGGAGACGGTGAGTTCTAGTTACACCTTAGGCACGACAGCCAGCTGGGTAACCTTGGGCCAATCAACAGAAGACGATGAGTTCTAGTCCAGCTGGGTGCCTTTGGGCCAATCACCAGGAGACAGAGAGTTCTAGTCCTGCCTCAAGCATGGAAGCCAACTGGATGCCTTTGGGTGAATCATCAGGAGACGGTGAGTTCTAGTCCTGCCTTAAGCATGGAAGCCAGCATGATTGAAATGGTCAAGGGTCTCCTGCTTGAGCAGAGGGTTGGACTAGAAGACCTCCAAGCTCCCTTCTATGCTTCTACGTTCTGAATATAGAGACACTGGGCACAGGTTTGAAGCCGTCAGCCCTGAGTAGCACAACCAGACGCACAAGGTCAGCTGAGGTCTTCTGCTCACCGAGTTCCTGGATCAGCCACCAAGATGTCATCTCGGAGAAGAGCTAATGCTTCTTGGGTGGTTCCTTTCCATACGAGGCTGGTGGACCGCAGACGCCTGGGAAGACCTGAAGAAGCAGGAAACCAGATGAACATGGGGTCACCTTGCGATCTCATCTTTTAGGCCAGGGGTCTTCAAACCTGGCCCTTTGATGACTTGTGGGCTTCAACTCCCAGAATTCCTCAGCCAGGTACGCACCTGGCTGAGGAATTCTGGGAGTTGAAGCCCACAAGTCATCAAAGGGCCAAGTTTGAAGACCCCTGTTCTAGGCTATATATATAAAACGCTCTGCTCAGGCAGGAAACAAAATGTTGTCTAATCTCTCCTTGAAAACCTCCAGTGATGGAGCACCCACAACTTCTGGTGGGAAGCCGTTCCACTGGTTAATTGTCCTCACTGTCAGGAAATTCCTCCTTCATTCCAGGTTGCTTCTCTCCTTGATGAGTTTCCATCCCTCGCTTCTTCTCCTGCCTTCTGGTGCTTTGGAGAAGAGGTTGACCCCCCTCATTCTTGTAGGAGCCCCTGAAATATTGCAAGGCTTCTATCATGTCTCCCCTAGTCCTTCTGTTCATTGAACTAGACACCCCCAATTCCTGCCACCGTCCGTTGTATGTTTTAGCCTCCAGTCCCCTAATTGTCTTGTTGCTCTTCTCTGCACTCTTGACCTCTTTTTCGGCCAACTTTTCCTACCTGACAGTTGGCTGGCCATCCTTCTCAGGGTGACCGAAGAAGGCCTGGGGGGCAGAGGCTTGTCCTCGAAAGAGCTTGGGCCGTCCCCCGAGTACGTCTGCTTGGATTCCTTGAGATGCCCCAAGGGGTTTTTAATGGAGAAATTGGGGGCGTAGCGCTCCAACGAATCATCGAGAGAGTTTACTTTCCCTTCCTCCCAAAGCTTGTGCAGCATGATGGTTGGGAACAGCTTGGAGATGCTTCCAATTCTAACACAGAGGGACAAAGTCACACAATTGCGTAAAAGGGCAGAGTAGACAAAATTGGAGTAGCAATTCGTTTCAGTAAAAATATTGATTTTCCTCGGGAGAAAATCGTGATTCCCTAAGGCAGCGGTTCTCAACCTATGGGTCGCGACCCCATTTGGGGTCGAATGACTGTTTCGCGGGGGTCGCCGAACACTGCGGTCCGCCATTTTTTTTGCCCGGCGCGCGCGCGCCGTGCATGCGTCGTTCGGGCCATGGCGCGCGCGCCGTGCATGCGCGGATCGGCCCATCGTGCCGCGCATGCGCAGTTCGGGCTGTTGCACGCGCGCCACGCATGCGCGGATCAGCCTGTCGCACCGCGCATGCATGGATCGGCCCGCCGTGTGCGCGCCGTGTGTGCACAGATCAGCCCGTCACGCGCGCATGCGTGGATCGGCCCGTCGCGCGCATGTGCGCGGCGCGGGTCGGGGTCGCGCCACACATGGGCGGCGCAAGTGGGGTCTCAACCTGAAAAAGGTTGAGAACCACTGCCCTAAGGCATCGGGCATTCTCACATCTAAGGTCCCCCTCAAGAGTTAGTGCTTGCTTGCGTGTCTGAATTTCTGAGAAGCAACTAGAACCCGTGCAGTGCAAAAACTCGGGCTCCTGCTCCTGATCCCACATCTTCCAGTTGAGGAAAACCCCAAATCACCTGTAAATGGAATATTCATTGGGAAGACTGGAGAGGTTACTGGAGCAGTTGCGTTTCCCAAAGTTACCGGTCCACAAGACCGTGTCATTGTAGATGACAATGGCGGACAAAGCTGGGAGGCCTGGATTGCGGATTTTGTGCTGGAGGAGATGGTCCACCTAGAGAGAATTTGGAGACCAGAAAGCAAGGAATAAAATTTTCAGACTTCTGTTTCGCTTACGGCTAGAATGAATGGCTAATATTCACACTTAAGCCAAAATATTGTTCTGGCTTAGTGTGAAGTGTAAACGACTGAGGTGGCTTGCAGATCATTGCTTCTGGATAGCTTGTTGGGGGAACCCAATCATCCATAGCTTATTCAAAGAACAAGCTGCAGTTTAGCGTGATGTGTCAAGGCAGCCAATGTAACTGTGCTGTGGGAACTCAACCCACAATGATTTATTCAGCAAGATAGACTTGAATGAGCTTTCCAAAGGCTTTCGTCTGATTTACAGCAGTTAAAGGCATAAAATGGGACAGAGAATAACATACTGGAAATATTATTATTAAAAAATAATAATAGAACAGAACAGAACAGAACAGAATAGGAATAGGAATAGAGAATAGAATAGAATAGAATAGAATAGAATAGAATAGAATAGAATAGAATAGAATAGAATAGAATAGCAGAATTGGAAGGGACCTTGGAGGTCATCCAGTCCAACCCCCTGCTCAGGCAGGAAGCCCTATACCATTTCAGACAAATGGCTGTCCAGTCTCTTCTTAAAAACTTCCAGTGTTGGAGCATTCACAACTTGTTGAGGCAAGTTGTTCCACTGGTTAATTGTTCTAACTGTCAGGAAATAACTGGACCTATTTGATTGCAACGCACCTTTTCCAGAGCCTCCTTCAGGATGGGGATGGGGTGGTCCAGTTGGACAGGGTTTGGATAACGGGGACACATCTCCACCTCTGCTGCTTTGGTGTCCGTGGTGACTGAGCCTAGCAGAAGAACCAGGACAGAGAACAGGAATGTGAGTCGAAGCATTCATGGAAATCCATATTCATAGGATGATGGGCTTCGTGAAGTCATCCCACCTGAGAAGGTCCAGATAGGCTGGAGAGCCATATGAAAACAGGACCACCAGAACCAGGTTGTGGAGGTTCACGTCTACAAAACGGCCAAAGCAGTGTGTTTCTCAACTCAGCTTTAAGACACGTGAACTTCATCCGTCTGAAATGGTCTAGGGTCTCCTGCTTGAACAGGAGGTTGGACTAGAAGACCTCCAAGGTCCCTTCCAGCCCTAGGATTCCATAATCTGGTTGTCTCGTGCACCAAAGAAATACAGAAAGCATTGTTCCAGATTTTGTGCAGCCGGATCTGGTAATCGGAGATAAAAAGCTAGCTGAGATTAAAATTAATCAGCAGGCATGCTAGAGGGAACTTCCTTTCATAAATGAGAGAGAGAGAGAGAGAAAGAGAGAGATAGGGAGAGAGAGAGAGAGAGAGAGAGAGAGAGAGAGAGAGAGAGAGAGAGAGAGAGAGAGAGGAGAGAGGGAGAGAGAGAGAGAGAGAGACGGGGAGAGAGAGAGGGAGAAAGAAAAAGAGGGGAAAAGGGAGACAGAGAGAAAGAGGGGGAGAGAGAGTGAAAGAGAGAGAGGGAAGGAATGAAATGAATAGGGATGGATGTGAATGAATGTGGAGGAATAACATTCATCTCTCAGTTTATTTAGGCTGCCAGATCTGGGCTGACCTCAATTTTTATGCAGCTGGGATTTCATGTATTTAATTAGCGTCTGATTTAGCCTGACGCGCAACTGTTGCCACCCCGTTAAATATGCATATTTAAATGAGGGTTTTTCGTCCAATATCTTAAAAAGAGGCCAACAGAACACCTGATTCGGTCCAAAACGAACTGGGATATTATCAATAAGATAGCAATTAAAGCGAATTAGACCTTGCAGCGTTTAAAGCCAATCAAGCCACATTAAACACAATTAATCAACCCGCAGGGGTCCCAAGTCATATTAAGTGATTTTTCTGCGTGACAATAAATGCTTTGTGTCCTCCCTTTTGCTCGTTTGAGACCTTGACGAGTAAATTAAATTAAAGGTTTAGGTGAAACCCTGAGAACTTTTTCATTATCGGCTGCAGGGTTGAATGGACTACATGTCCCATCTTCCAAGGAACGTGCAGCAAAACATGGAGAAGCAAAGTGGAGAATGCCCTTGGTCCCATTTCAGTCCGCCATGAAACCACCAGCTGTGATGGATCTTGTACTCACTGGACATTGCTTTGGGTAGGCTGTACTGCCACAGGAAACAGCCAGTCATGGCCACAAAGAGCAGGACGAAGACCAGGAGTGCCACATGGACCACCTTCCCTTCCATGGTGGAGAACTGGAAGAAGCTCAGCCTAACGGCGGTCTAATGGGGACAGAGGAGAGAGAAGGTGAGCTGCCAACTCGCGCTTGCCCTTCGCCATCGCTTGGCGCCCGTCTGCCCTGAACTCTAGGGAGGGAATCTGGAGCTTTTAGGGGAAACTGAAAGTTCTCTGTATCTCCCTGAGATGCTGCTTCAAGGTCAACCGGCTGAAAAAAGGAAAGGAGCTGCATACCAGTCTATAGCTAGTTCAGAGAAAAGAAGATCTAGGGGTGATAGGATAGCAATGTTCCAGTATCTCAGGGGCTGCCCCAAAGAAGAGGGAGTCAAGCTATTCTCCAAAGCACACTGAAGGCAGGACGAGAAGCAACGGATGGAAACTAACCAAGGAGAGAAGCAACCTGGAATGAAGGAGAAACTTCCTGACAGTGAGGATAATTAACCAGGCTGACTCCAGAAGTTGTGGGTGCTCCATCGATGGAGATGTTTAACAAGAGACTAGATAGTCATTTGTCTGGAATGGTCTAGGGTCTCCTGCCTGAGCAGGGGGCTGGACTAGAAGGCCTTCAGGGTCCCTTCTAGCTCTATTTTGATTGATTGAACCTACACTTGATCTAATCGAAAAACTTCTTTTCTGACTTTGATTGGCTATGGGGGGGGGCAAGAGAAGAAAAGAGGGGAGGGGTCCTGGGGGTTGGGGACCCCTGCCCTAGACAGCATCTCTTCACCCTATAACTCACAACCGTTCCCATGTACCTATCCTAGTCTGGATTATCTAGAAATCTTCGCCTTTCACTTCAGATAAGGCCACACCTGCCTTATCAATATTAAGGGTTACTGGGGTGATGCAACCATCATGAGAATACAATTTATATCACCACCACAATAAGGCAATAAGGGTATAGATAACGGATGTAAACCATGTCAGGAGGAGGGGGGAAAATTATTGCTTTTAAAAATGTCATAGGTTTGTGACTCACCGCTCAAAGTGGCACCACACTTTATTGTAGTAGCTAAGTTAGTAAGAATGAGGGAATCACAGAATAACATAGCTGGGAGGGACTTTGGAGTCTTCTAGTCCAACCCCCTGCTCAAACAGGAGACCCTAGACCATTTCAATCAATCAATCAATCAAACAAACAAACAAACAGAATAAGAATGAGAGCTGGAAAGGACCTCTATTATTCTATGTTCTATCCTTTTTCTTAATTCTTGATTCAAAATTCTTTCCTCTCAACTCTTTCGGCAAAGCCACCCACTTCCTCCTACAGTCCTGAACTTCTGGGTGCAGGATGGTCCTCAAATGGTTGAGTGTGTGTGTGTGTGTGTGTGTGTGTGTGTGATCAGTCCTTAGCAACCCTGTTGCCGAATTCCTGAATTCTCCTATTCTTCTCCTCCTCTCTCTGGGACCTTGTCCTCCTACCCAAACATCTGTGGGAGATGGACTTACCTCTGGAATCCGCCGTCCTCCTGCCAGCTTCAGATGGACCGAGAGGTGGGCGATGGGCTCGGTAGTAGCAGATTTTCCTCTTACCTCTCCGCTTCTATCGCCCGGCTCTGAGTTTTTGCCATCTACTGCTGGGAGAGAGCAAAATCCAGATTTATGTGGTTTAAGCTCCCCGCCGCCGCAAGCTGTTGTGTGTCTCCACAGACCTAAATGACCAGACTGCAAAGACCTAGGAATGGAAATAAAACTGCTGTTCCCCAATCCAGGCAAGAAATGGAAAGGGACCCTCCCCCCCAAAAAAATTAAGAAGAGGGGGATCTTGGACAAGTAGCATACTTCATGCTGGCTGGGGAATTCTGGTAATGGAAGTTCACACATCTTAAAGTTGAGAGACAGGGACCTATCCTATTCTACATTCTATTGCTATTGCTATTCCATTCCATTTTCTTTACTGCTTTATTTGCTGAGAACGATGCTTCAATTCATGTGTCATTCAAAACAGAAAAAACAAACCAGGTTTGTGATCCATTTTCAGCTTCATCCAGAATTCTAGGGACTTATTAGGATTCCTACAACTCGGTGCCTTTTCCCTAGGGGCACTCAGCCTACACCTTTGATAATGGAGTATACCTAACAAGCAAACCCCCATCAAACCGAGTTTAGTCAAAGCAGCAAAGTCTGCCCTCCTGTGGCCAGTGTGTGCTGTAACATTTGGCAAAGGAGCCCTGGAGTGGCTTATTTTTATTCTCTCCCTTCCCTGAAGAGGCTCTCAGGAGTATAAAAGATAATTCCAGCCGCTAAAAGTTCATTTCTAATAGGACACGGAGGATGGCAGAACAGGGAATGCTGCCCTCCTGTGGCCAGATCAGTCCATGGCATTTTTTCCCTAAGGTACAGTTACTGGATTCTCATTCTCTCTCTCTCTCTCTCTCTCTCTCTCTCTCTCTCTCTCTCTCTCTCTCTCTCTCTCTCTCTCTCTCTCTCTCTCTCTCTCTCTGTGTGTGTGTGTGTGTGTGTGTGTGCAGAGAGAAATCAAAAATAATTTTATGAAAAGTGCAAACATAATTTCACTGGAAGTTTATTTTGGTAGAACAGGACATTTCTGAATACGCCCAAACCCCAAATCCTTGCAAAAGGTGATCTCCGGCGACTTCGGCGAAGAGCAGGAGCACCAGGTGCCCAACAGGTCCAAGCTCCTCACTGCAGGATCACACATATAGTTGAAAGTAGTTTCAAACACTTTATTGTTTAACACAAGCGTCACATCTTCCAAGCATAACCCAGCTGCAAGCACTTTGTACAATTCAAAAAATTATACAGGTAAAATACATAAAAATATCATCCAATGTTTTAAGGATAAAAAGTCACATTTTTATAATTGTAAAAATTACAAAAGCAACGATAAAATACCGTGATGGGTTAAATAATTCACTAATTTAAAACAACATTTTTAATAAAAAGGTGAGGTATAAAAGAAACAACAGTTGTCATCAACAGATTTATCACAGAAGAAAACACAACTTTAGCGTTCAAATACATGAATGTCACAACAGGTATCTCTTGGTGAAGAGACGGTGTTAAGAACGGATACATAAAAACAGGCAGAAGATAAAATACCTTGTCTACCATAAACATCACAACTACTTAACAAGTCCGGAGTAAAATTAAGCTTTATTACAAAAAATACATGTCAAACAGAACGTTATCAAGTCTGAATCCCATTTATAGATATTTCAGAAACAAAAAGATAAATGTGTGTGACAGAAGAAATCAAAATTAGTGAGGTGACAGCCGCATACTGTGTGTCATGATTATTTACCAGTCAAAACATAACTTACACATTTTAAACAACAGGCAAGGATAAAATTATTCCCAGGTGGAAAACAGAAATCTGTTAACAAGCACTGGCCACACTGGTCATTTAAAAGGGCCAATGAGGATTTATTCCTGGTTCTAGGAACCATCGGCAGGGCTAAATTTACGCCAGGCAGAAAACTATAAAATCTATTATCAATCACCGGCACCCCCAGCGTTAAAAAGGGCCATTGAGATGTTTTCTGGTTGTAAGAACCAAAATCTTGCCTAAATTAAGCCAGGCAAGGAATCTACTCAGGGTTTCAGTGGCCACGTCTAGAATTAAAAAGGGCCACAGAGATTTATTTTCTATTTCGAGGACCTGATGCCTCGCCCAGCAAAAAATCTAGTTATTAATTTACTGAGATGGGAAAACCTCAAAGCAAAGTTCAACACCAGATTTACTTTTGGTTCTAAGAGATCTGGCTGCTTCTGACATTATTTCTCAGGGTGGGAAGGTGGGAGGGAAGCGATCCAAAAGGATTCCCACCATCCAGTTTGAGACTCAGCTGGACTCACAACTCAAACGAAAGAGGAGGACCAAGGCCGGAGCCGTTTCTGCCTCTGCCAGGGGGTGGGCTGGGGGGGGGCACACAGGCAAACAGCAAGGACAGTCCCTCCCAAGGCGCAAGCAGTCCCATCAGCCCCCCCAGCCCTTCCCATTTGCCCTCCCTTCCCTACTAAGGCGCAAACAGTCCCATCAGCCCCCCCCAGCCGTGCCAGTTGCCCTCCCTTCCCTACCAAGGCGCAAGCAGTCCCATCAGCCCCCCCCCAGCCCTTCCCATTTGCCCGCCCTTCCCTCCCAAGGCGCAAGCAGTCCCATCAGCCCCCCAGCCGTGCCATTTGCCCTCCCTTCCCTCCCAAGGCGCAAGCAGTCCCATCAGCCCCCCAGCCGTGCCAGTTGCCCTCCCTTCCCTACCAAGGCGCAAGCAGTCCCATCAGCCCCCCCCAGCCGTGCCATTTGCCCGCCCTTCCCTCCCAAGGCGCAAGCAGTCCCATCAGCCCCCCAGCTGTGCCATCTGCCCTCCCTTCCCTACCAAGGCGCAAGCAGTCCCATCAGCCCCCCAGCCGTGCCATTTGCCCTCCCTTCCCTCCCAAGGCGCAAGCAGTCCCATCAGCCCCCCAGCCGTGCCAGTTGCCCTCCCTTCCCTACCAAGGCGCAAGCAGTCCCATCAGCCCCCCCAGCCCTTCCCATTTGCCCGCCCTTCCCTACCAAGGCGCAAGCAGTCCCATCAGCCCCCCCCAGCCCTTCCCATTTGCCCGCCCTTCCCTCCCAAGGCGCAAGCAGTCCCATCAGCCCCCCAGCTGTGCCATCTGCCCTCCCTTCCCTCCCAAGGCGCAAGCAGTCCCATCACCCCCTCCCAGCCCTTGCCAGTTGCCCGCCCTTCCGTACCAAGGCACAAGCAGTCCCATCAGCCCCCCAGCCCTTGTCATCTGCCCTCCCTTCCCTCCCAAGATGCTCCGTGTTTCAGCAGCCAAGCTGTCCTTGCTGTTTGTCTGTGTGTCCCCCCCAGCCCACCCCCTGGCAGAGGCAGAAACGGCTCCGGCCTTGGTCCTCCTCTTTCCTTTGAGTTGTGAGTCCAGCTGAGTCTCAAACTGGATGGTGGGAATCCTTTTGGGTCGCTTCCCTCCCACCTTCCCACCCTGAGAAATAATGTCAGAAGCAGCCAGATCTCTTAGAACCAAAAGTCTCTTATAGTTTCAGCAATTATTCTAAAAGTCAGTTGTGATTGACGGTGAAGTAGCATTCTTGATGGAGATCATCTTCATTCTTGCGTTCCATTCCTCCTTCGTCCATCGTCGCTGCAGGCTGATGACTGAGTCTTCCGTCTTCTAAGATGATTAAAAAAACCTAACATTACTTCAGTTGCCATTGACGTTTTACTCCTAAGAATGCACAATAGACACTCCTTACTATTACCCCATTTGCAGGTGTTACTGACCTAGGAAGGACCATCCAGTAGTGGAAGAGCATCCACCTCCCTCCATATCCCAAAACTTTGAAGAATACAAGACTCGGCTAAACTTACCTCACAGCGTAGGAGGCCACATCGCAGCTGAAGGCTAGCAGGGCTTGAGCTGGAGACATTTTCTTGCTCTCTTTTTTCTTCTTTTGCTTTTGTTTCTTTCTTCTTGTTTCCTCTGTCGTGCCCAGCAAGCGTTGTCTCTTTCGAGAAACTTTTGGCAGCAGTTGTGCAATTCTTCCTCCGCTCAGTCTGCAAAGCTAGAAAACCCTAACCTCTTTTATAGGTCAACAGCCAGAACTAATATTAAAAAGGGCCATTAAGGTTTTATTTCGGGTTCTAAAATCCATCGCCCTGACAACAAAACAATACCGCAATTAAGGAACGGTCAAAGAAACTAACAACAAATGACCTCCGAGACCATTTCAACAACACTGAAAGAAACTATTTGAACATAAACTGACAGCAAACCACACTCCCTTCTACTAGCACTGATGATGTTCCCTAGTTTGGTAATGAAACGTCTACAAGAAAACCATCAAGCTCAGAGAGCACCAAGGACGCCTCATGTCAGGTTTGAGCCACAAATATTCTCCTTTATTGGTATTCCTCATATTAAATAGCATCGTCACGTTTACTTTCAGTTTTAAGAAATAAACCATTTGTCTTACTGTTGATGTCTTCTTCTTCGTCTACAGGTCAGTTTGAATTCATGTCTTTGAAATAAAAAAATCAAGGTTACTTCAGCTGCCATTTGGGTTTTACTCCTAAGAATGCACAATACATAGTGCCTACTATTACCTCAGACACAGGCGTTATACTTACTTATCTAGGCATAAGGGACCATCCACCCCCCTCCATATCCCAAAACTTTGAAGAATACAAGACTCGGCTAAACTTACCTCCTAGTGTAGGAGGCCACATCACATCCGGAGGCTAACAGGGCTTGAGCTGGAGACATTTTCTTGCTCTCTTCTTTCTTCTTTCTCTTTTTCTTCTTCCTCTTTCGAGGAAGATTGGCAGCAGATGTGCCATCGTTCCTCCCCTCAGCCTCAAAGACTACAATATCTTCCATAGATCAACAGACACCCCTATCATTAAAAAGGGCCGTTGAGGTTTGTTTTTTGGTTCTAAGAACCATCGCCAGGGCTACATTTACGCCAGGCAGAAAACTATAAACTCTCTTAACACGCACTGGTCACACTGGTCATTTAAAAGGGCCATTGAGGATGTTTTTTTTGGTTCTAATAACCATTGCCATGGCTAAATTTACGCCAGGCAGAAAACTATAAAATCTATAGTCCATCAACAGCCAAGCCTAGGATTAAAAAGGGCCATTGAGGATGTTTTTTTGGTTCTAAGAACCATTGCCATGGCTAAATTTACAGCAGGCAAGAATGGTATAAAATCTATCATCTAAAGGTCCATTCCTCCTTCTTCCATCGACGCTGCAGGCTGACGACTGAGTCTTCTGTCTTCTAAGAACAGGCCTTTGAGATAAAAAAAACCCCTAAAATTACTTCAGCTGCCATTGGAGTTTTACTCCTAAGAATGCACAATACACACTTCTTAGTATTACCCCATTTGCAGGTGGTACCTGCCTAGGAAGGACCATCCAGTAGTGGAAGACCATGCAGCTCCCTCCATATCCCAAAACTTTGAAGAATACAAGACTCGGCTAAACTTACCTCCTAGTGTAGGAGGCCACATCGCAGCCGAAGGTTAACAGGGCTTGAGCTGGAGACATTTTCTTGCTCTCTTCTTTCTTCTTCTCTTTTTCTTCTTCCTCTTTCTCTTTTGAGGAAGATTGGCAGCAAGTGTGCCATTGTTTCTCCCCTCAACCTCAAAAACTACAATATCTTCCATAGGTCAACGGACACACCTAGCATTAAAAAGGGCCGTTGAGGTTTGTTTTTTGGTTCTAGGAACCATCGCCATGGCTAAATTTACGCCAGGCAGAAAACGATAAAATCTCTTAACAGGCACTGGCCACACTGGTCATTTAAAAGGGCCAATGAGGTTTTCTTCCTGGTTCTAGGAACCATTGCCAGGGCTAAATTTATGCCAAGCAGAAAACTATAAAATCTATAGTCCATCAACAGCCAAGCCTAGGATTAAAAAGGCCACTGAGGATGTTTTTTTGTTCTAAGAACCATTGCCAGGGCTAAATTTACAGCAGGCAAGAATGGTATAAAATTTCTTACCAAGCGCTGGCCACACTGGTCATTTAAAAGGGCCAATGAGGATTTATTCCTGGTTCTAGGAACCATCGCCAGGGCTAAATTTTCGCCAGGCAGAAAATGATAAAATCTATAATCCATCAACAGCCAAGCCTAGGATTAAAAAGGCCCATTGAGGATGTTTTTTTGATTCTAAGAACCATTGCCATGGCTAAATTTACAGCAGGCAAGAATGCTCTAAAATCTGTTACGAAGCACTGGCCACACACTGGTCATTTAAAAGGGCCAGTGAGGATTTATTCCTGGTTCTAAGAACCATCGCTTTTGGTTCTAAGAGATCTGGCTGCTTCTGACATTATTTCTCAGGGTGGGAAGATGGGAGGGAAGCGATCCAAAAGGATTCCCACCATCCAGTTTGAGACTCAGCTGGACTCACAACTCAAACGAAAGAGGAGGACCAAGGCCGGAGCCGTTTCTGCCTCTGCCAGGGGGTGGGCTGGGGCACACAGACAAAGAGCAAGGACAGCTTGGCTGCTGAAACACGGAGCATCTTGGGAGGGAAGGGAGGGCAAATGGCACGGCTGGGGGGCTGATGGGACTGCTTGCGCCTTGGGAGGGAAGGGAGGGCAAATGGCAGGGGCTGGGGGCTGATGGGACTGCTTGCGCCTTGGGAGGGAAGGGAGGGCAAATGGCAGGGGCTGGGGGCTAAGACGGTAGCAATTCCAGCAGGGGACCCAGCCCTTGCCAATTGCCCTCCCTTCCCTCCCAAGGCGCAAGCAGTCCCATCAGCCCCCCAGCCGTGCCAGTTGCCCTCCCTTCCCTCCCAAGGTACAAGCAGTCCCATCAGCCCCCCCAGCCCTTGCCATTTGCCCTCCCTTCCCTACCAAGGCGCAAGCAGTCCCATCAGCCCCCCAGCCGTGCCATTTGCCCTCCCTTTCCTCCCAAGGTACAAGCAGTCCCATCAGCCCCCCAGCCCTTGCCATTTGCCCTCCCTTCCCTACCAAGGCGCAAGCAGTCCCATCAGCCCCCCAGCCGTGCCATTTGCCCTCCCTTCCCTACCAAGGCGCAAGCAGTCCCATCAGCCCCCCAGCCGTGCCAGTTGCCCTCCCTTCCCTACCAAGGTACAAGCAGTCCCATCAGCCCCCCAGCCCTTGCCATTTGCCCTCCCTTCCCTACCAAGGCGCAAGCAGTCCCATCAGCCCCCCAGCCGTGCCATTTGCCCTCCCTTTCCTCCCAAGGTACAAGCAGTCCCATCAGCCCCCCAGCCCTTGTCATTTGCCCTCCCTTCCCTCCCAAGGCGCAAGCAGTCCCATCAGCCCCCCAGCCGTGCCAGTTGCCCTCCCTTCTCTCCCAAGGCGCAAGCAGTCCCATCAGCCCCCCAGCCCTTGCCATTTGCCCTCCCTTCCCTCCCAAGGCGCAAGCAGTCCCATCAGCCCCCCCAGCCCTTGCCATTTGCCCTCCCTTCCCTCCCAAGGCGCAAGCAGTCCCATCAGCCCCCCAGCCGTGCCAGTTGCCCTCCCTTCCCTACCAAGGCGCAAGCAGTCCCATCAGCCCCCCAGCCGTGCCATCTGCCCTCCCTTCCCTACCAAGGCGCAAGCAGTCCCATCAGCCCCCCAGCCGTGCCATCTGCCCTCCCTTCCCTCCCAAGGCGCAAGCAGTCCCATCAGCCCCCCAGCCGTGCCAGTTGCCCTCCCTTCCCTCCCAAGGCGCAAGCAGTCCCATCAGCCCCCCCAGCCCTTGCCATTTGCCCTCCCTTCTCTCCCAAGGCGCAAGCAGTCCCATCAGCCCCCCAGCCGTGCCAGTTGCCCTCCCTTCCCTACCAAGGCGCAAGCAGTCCCATCAGCCCCCCAGCCGTGCCATCTGCCCTCCCTTCCCTCCCAAGGCGCAAGCAGTCCCATCAGCCCCCCAGCCGTGCCATTTGCCCTCCTTTCCCTCCCAAGGCGCAAGCAGTCCCATCAGCCCCCCAGCCGTGCCATTTGCCCTCCCTTCCCTCCCAAGGCGCAAGCAGTCCCATCAGCCCCCCCAGCCCTTGCCATTTGCCCTCCCTTCTCTCCCAAGGCGCAAGCAGTCCCATCAGCCCCCCAGCCGTGCCATTTGCCCTCCCTTCCCTACCAAGGCGCAAGCAGTCCCATCAGCCCCCCAGCCGTGCCATCTGCCCTCCCTTCCCTCCCAAGGCGCAAGCAGTCCCATCAGCCCCCCAGCCGTGCCATTTGCCCTCCCTTCCCTCCCAAGGCGCAAGCAGTCCCATCAGCCCCCCCAGCCCTTGCCATTTGCCCTCCCTTCCCTACCAA
Source organism: Bothrops alternatus (assembly GCA_034064705.1). Classification (NCBI taxonomy): domain Eukaryota; kingdom Metazoa; phylum Chordata; class Lepidosauria; order Squamata; family Viperidae; genus Bothrops; species Bothrops alternatus. The sequence continues at coordinate 470,792 of JARGCV010000532.1, forward strand.
GGCGCAAGCAGTCCCATCAGCCCCCCAGCCGTGCCATTTGCCCTCCTTTCCCTCCCAAGATGCTCGTTGTTTCAGCAGCCAAGCTGTCCTTGCTGTTTGTCTGTGTGCCCCCCCCAGCCCACCCCCTGGCAGAGGCAGACATGGCTCCGGCCTTGGTCCTCCTCTTTCGTTTGAGTTGTGAGTCCAGCTGAGTCTCAAACTGGATGGTGGGAATCCTTTAGGATCGCTTCCCTCCCACCTTCCCACCCTGAGAAATAATGTCAGAAGCAGCCAGATCTCTTAGAACCAAAAGTCTCTTATAGTTTCAGCAATTCTTCTATAAGTCAGTTGTGACTGACGGTGAAGTAGCATTCTACAATCCATCAACAGCCAAGCCTAGGATTAAAAAGGGCCATTGAGGATGTTTTTTTGGTTCTAATAACCATTGCCATGGCTAAATTTACAGCAGGCAAGAATGGTGTAAAATCTGTTATCTAAAGGTCCATTCCTCCTCCTTCCATCAATGCTGCAGGCTGACGACTGAGTCTTCTGTCTTCTAAGGTGGTGCAGAGAACAGGCCTTTGAGATAAAAAAAACCCCTAACATTACTTCAGCTGCCACTGGAGTTTTACTCCTAAGAATGCACAATACACACTGCTTACCATTACCCCATTTGCAGGTGTTACTTACCTAGGAAGGACCATCCAGTAGTGGAAGAGCATCCACCTCCCTCCATATCCCAAAACTTTGAAGAATACAAGACTCGGCTAAACTTACCTCACAGTGTAGGAGGCCACATCACAGCCGAAGGCTAACAGGGCTTGAGCTGGAGACATTTTCTTGCTCTCTTCTTTCTTCTTTCTCTTTTTCTTCTTCCTCTTTCTCTTTTGAGGAAGATTGGCAGCAAGTGTGCCATCGTTTCTCCCCTCAACCTCAAAAACTACAATATCTTCCATAGGTCAACGGACACACCTAGCATTAAAAAGGGCCGTTGAGGTTTGTTTTTTGGTTCTAGAAACCATCGCCATGGCTAAATTTACGCCAGGCAGAAAACTATAAAATCTCTTAACAGGCACTGGCCACACTGGTCATTTAAAAGGGCCAATGAGGTTTTCTTTCTGGTTCTAAGAACCATTGCCAGGGCTAAATTTACGCCAGGCAGAAAACTATATCATCTATAATCCATCAACAGCCATGCCTATCATTAAAAAGAGCCATTGAGGTGGGTTTTTTGGTTCTAATAACCATCCTTATTGCATTCCATCCCTTCTTCTTCCATCGATGCTGCAGGCTGACGACTGAGTCTTCTGTCTTCTAAGGTGGTGCAGAGAACAGGCCTTTGAGATAAAAAAAAAACCCCTAACATTACTTCAGCTGCCATTGGAGTTTTACTCCTAAGAATGCACAATACACACTTGGTGGTACCTGCCTAGGAATGACCATCAAGTAGTGGTCACCTCCCTCCATATCCCAAAACTTTGAAGAATACAAGACTCAGCTAAACTTACCTCACAGCATAGGAGGCCACATCACAGCCGAAGGCTAGCAGGGCTTGAGCTGGAGACATTTTCTTGCTCTCTTCTTTCTTCTTTTGCTTTTGTTTCTTTCTTCTTGCTTCCTCAGTCGTGCCCAGCAAGCGTTGTCTCTTTCGAGAAACTTTTGGCAGCAGTTGTGCAATTCTTCCTCCACTCAGTCTGCAAAGCTAGAAAACCCTAACCTCTTTTATAGGTCAACAGCCAGAACTAATATTAAAAATGGCCGTTGAGGTTTTATTTCGGGTTCTAAAAACCATCGCCCTGACAAGAAAACAATACCGCAATCAAGGAACGGTCAAAGAAGCTAACAACAAATAGTACAACAAAGGACCTCTAAGACCATTTTCAACAGCACTGAAAGAAGCTACTCGAACATAATCTGACAGCAAACCACACTCCCTTCTACTAGCACTGATGATGTTCCTTAGTTTGCTAATGAAACGTCTACAAGAAAACCACCAAGCTCAGAGAGCATCAAGGACGCCTTATTTCTACTGTGAGGCGATTCCAAAGGATCGCCTTCCAGTTTGAGTCGCACTGAGGGGGTCCTCAGGCATTGGAGGAGTGGACGTTGTTCAGTCTTCCAGTGTGATTCCCCCTCAGTGCGTGCTCAGGGACTGAAAGGGTCACCCAGCCCCACCGCAGAGAGGACCTCCAGTGTGAGTCCCCCACAGTGTTTGCTCAGGGATTCAATGAGACAGGTAGCAGTTTGCTTCCCCGGCTCATTCAGTGTGAGTGTCACAGAGTGGAAGCTCAGGGACCGAAAGACCTCCACTGGGGGGGGCATCACCACCATCGCCCATGTGTGTTGGTATGTGGGATGCTCTACCACTGCTCTTTCTACCATTGATACTTTGTAAAACTGTTTTGCAGGAATAAACATGTTGCAAACTAACTTCCAGGCTTCCACACTTTCATGACTTTTATTTATTTATTTATTTATTAAATTTCTATGATATACTGGAGAGTGAATTAAACCATCTCTCTTACTGTTGATGTCTTCTTCTTCATCTATATGGATTCATGCCTTTGAAATAAAAAAAATCAATGTCACTAAATGACCAACTTATGTTCAGAGATTAGAAAAGCAATCAATCAAAGGGGATTTTTGTGTTTTATCCTATGAGTGAAAGAAGACAATATACAATGAATTGGAACATTGTCCCCTTGAGAATTCCTCAGATCATGCAACTAGTCGTTTTTTTACAAGTTTTGCTTCTTTTAAAGACTTGAGCCTTGACTAAAATTTCCTCAGGTCCCAAGAGTTGACTTGGGAGAAAATAAGGGCAACTCCAGGTACTGAAGCAATTTCCTGAGAGTTAAGCCAGGGTCCTGGGCCTGAAGTAATTTTAATTAACTTTCACCTCTACTTACTTGAAGTACTTTTTAGCCTGCAAGGACAGGGCAAAGATTAACTCAGATTTTACCCCAAGCTAATTTTAACTCTTATTCCCTGTGGTGATTTGGGTCCCTTTTAAAAGGACATAATAATAAAGTTGGAAGGGACCTTGGAGGTCATCTAGTCCAACCCCCTGCTCAGGCAGGAAACCCTATACCATTTCAGACAAGGTTGAGATTATCTCAGGTTCCACCAATACTTTACTCTAAGAACTTGGCTAAAATTACCTCAGGCCTCCAGAATTGACTTTATTTCAAGAAAGTCCAATTCCCTGACCAGAAGTAATTTTAGTTAACCTTTTTTGTTTAGTTCCTTGAAGTAGCTAGTCCTCTACATATTTTGCTTCTTTTAAGGACTTGAGCCCACTAAAGTTAACTCAGGTCCGAAGAAATCACTTTATTCCTGAGAGCAAGGTCAGCTCCTGAGTAATTTTATCTTTACCTTTAAAACTATTTTTAATTCTGACTTGCCTATGGTGGTTTGGACATGGCTGAGATTACCTCAGATTCCACCAATATTTTAAAATGTGTGCCTTGGCTAAAATTACCTAAAGATTACTCCAAGAGCTGACTTTATTTCAAGAAAGTTAAGGTCAACTCCAGGACCTGAAGTAATTTTAGTTAACTTTTGCCTTTAGTTACCTGAAGCCACTAGTCCTCTACACGTTTTGCTTCTTTTAAGGATTTGAGCCTTGACTAAAACTTCCTCAGGTCCCAAGAGCTGACTTTATTCAAGAAAGGGCAACTCCAGGGACTGAAGCCATTTTGCCTTTCAGCTACTTTGAAAGCTTCTTCCCCTGTGGCAGTTTAGCCCTTTCAACTACAGCTGCCTAAAATTGCCTCAGCCTACTGCAAGGAGGTGGCTAAGATTTACTCCCAAGCTAATTTGAACTCTCATTCACCTGGGGCGGCTTGGCCCTTTTCACAAGGACATTTGAAGCCCTTGAGCTTCGACTAGAATTACTTCAAGACCCAGCAATTTGTGAAGCCTTGAGCGGAGCCTCTTTAGCGACCTGAGGCGTTGGCGTCGGGTGAATAAAACCCCGCTGAGGTATTACCTCAGCCGCCCCTGGCGTTTTATCCCGGAGAACCCGCGCCGCGCTTAGAATCACCACAGGTGCTCTTCATTAGCCCAAGACCTCGCGCCCCCCTCAGGCGTCTTACAAACTAGAACAGCCTCCGCTAGAATTACCTCAAAAGCTCCAAAGGCCCTGCCCGGCCTCGAGCTCGAGGGCTTGGGCGGCGGGAGCGCCGGAGAGAGAGAGACTTTTCGCCCCCCCCCCGGCGCCCCGCAGCAGCGTCCCTTTCGGGGACCGAGAGACGCGGGAGCGGCGTCGGCTGCCTGCGCAGCGCGCTCGCTTCGCTTTTTGCACTCAGCCTGAGGAGCCCGCCGACTTTTTAAAAGTCCCCGCCTCTCGGCGAGGGGACGGACCGCTCAGCCAATCCGAGGGACGCGTTTTCGGAGCAGCCAATCAACGGGCGAGACGGGCGAGCAGAAAGGAGCCCGCGAGGCGGTCCGAGGGCGCCGCGCGGGAAAGGCGCGCGCTCGAGCACAGGTGCGATCGCTCGGCTGGCGCAGCGGTTGCCGTGGAAACGGGCGCGAGGCGGCTCATCAGGGCCAGGTGGGCCTCGGCCGCACAGGTGAAGGCGATTAGGAGGCTCGCTTCTTGCAACAGAGCATTTCCCCCCCCTGCTTAAAATGCTCGCTGTTTTTGCAAAAAAAAATATATATCTGAAAATGTAATGCATACAAAAAATAGTAATAAAAATAAAATTATGGTTATATGCATGTGTGTCTGGCTGAGGAATTCTGGGAGTTGAAGTCCACCAGTCATCAAAGGGCCCCTGGCATAGGAGATACTTTGGACTACAGGTCCCATTAGCCAGCCTTGGGGCGGGGGTGATGGGGATTGCCTCTCTTGCAACAGATTGCCCTTCTGGTTGGTGGGTCCTCCCCTCCACCTAAAATTCAAAGCTCTTTTTCTATTTGTTTTTTTTTTGTTGTTTGCATCTTCACCACCGTCACAATCTTGCCAGGCAGCCCTTGGTTTTATTTTGAATTTGTTATTTTTTTCCCATTTTTTTTTTGTTGTTGCTTTGGTTTGCTTTGCTTTGCTTTGCTTTGGATTCTACTAAACTGTTATAATAGTTTCTGATACTTAGTGTCTTGCCCAGTGGAAGAAAATTGGCTCAAATTTGAAACTATTTCTTCCTTTTTCTATTATAGGAACTCTTCCCTATCCACAGTTAAATGTTTTTATTAAACTAGACATACCCAATTCCTGCAACCCATTCTTCATATGTTTTAGCCTCCAGTCCCCTAATCATCATTGTTGCTCTTCTTTGCACTCTTTCTAGAGTCTCAACAACTATATCGTGGTGTCCAAAACTGGATGCCGTATTCCAAGTGTGGCCTTACCAAGGCCTTATAAAGTGGTACTAACACTTCACATGATCTTGACTCTATCCCTCTGTTAGTGCAGCCTGGGACTGTGTTGGCTTTTCTGACAGCTGCATTCTCTGGTCCATCAACCCAACATCCTGGCCTGGGAAGATGGCTTTGTTTCAGACAGTTGCAAATGCGTTTGGATGTAGCCATGGATGGCCAGAGGCCAACCTGTCACGGGGTGACAACAGATGTCCTTCCATGCATGAGAAATCCCCGGGTTTCCTTTCTTCTCTGTTGGTCCACATACATCCTTGTTTGTTAACTGAAGCTTACAGTGATGGGCAAATATTACTGATGGAGTCTCTGCCCTAAATTTTTGCACATGTTGGGGGAAAGGAGGGTGGTGGCTCCTCCCACTTTGCTTCTCCATCCTCATCTCAAGAGGAGTTCCTTGGAAAGCCCACCACCCTCCGCCCGATGAGTAGGCTCGGGGCATCCTTTGAGGTGTCAATCTTAGCTTGTCATCTTCTAAGGAGATGGTTCCACCAATCCTCCCGCCTCTGGGGTCACGTGAAAGGCCCAGTCCCTTGGGCTGAAGGCCAGCCTCCGATCTCCCTCCCCCCTTCCCTTCTTGAGATGGAAGATGATCTCTCTTGATGAGCCCTGAACTTTTGAACCCATGGAAGCTTGTCCTTCGAAGGAGTCATCAAGAGTTCACTGCCCTTTCGCACGTTGGCACCAATGAAAGAGGCCACATCAGGAGTAATATCCATCAAAGGGGGAGGACTCCGTTCAAGGCCACACAAATCCACCTCAGCTGTTCCGGAAGGTCCATCGTGGGCGACTGAAACATGTCACAATGTCCTTTTGTGTCTCTGCGCCAATTAGGAGGCCGGCGTGGGAACAAATCCGGCCAGGACACCTGCGCGGTTGGCCTGTCCCTCCCCTGCCAGGTTGCATCACGCTCCAAAGGTCTATGTTGCTGAGCAGACCAGGGGTGTGAAAATCCTTCTTGGGAGAAAGCAAAGTTAATTGGAGAAGATTGAAGCATTAGGCATGGGTGGCTTCTTCCCCCAGGAGACAGCAGGAGGGGTGTGGGGGGGGTGTGGGGTGGAAGAGAGTCTCAATTTCCTCTCCCGCTGTTCACCAAAAGCTTCGAACGCGGCTGTGAGACAGGTTCCAGGACGGCTCTCCTTGGGTTGGGATCCTGGATTCCCAACGTGGCTAGACAGGGGGATGGGTTGGGGGCAAGGGAGGTCTTCTACTCTAACCCCACCTGCCCAAGGCAGGAGTCCTTACAACCATCCTGGACAAATGCTTGCCCAGTTCTGTTGTTGAAAACCTGTAGGGAATTGTAACTAACTGTCGTAAAACAAGGACTACTTGTAAAGGGGTGGGTCATCTAGTTCAAGAGACCATCTCTGCTCTTGGGGCATTGCACAACCTCACACCATCACAATCCCTTGTGATGGATTTTGAGCAGGCACCCTCAGCCAAATTTGGGAGGGACTTGTCTTGCTTCTCCCCACCCAGTTCTGCGATTAAGGTCCCCAACAACGGACCAGGTTTTCGCGAAAACCTTGTGGTGATGTTACTCCCAGGGGACTTGACGCTCTCACCTATTCCAGGTGAGCCCCTTTGGGATAGAAATGAAGCACCTGGAGAGGTTTCCAGCTTCGTGCTTTCTCCTTCCAACTCAACCCGGACGATCAACAATCAACCCAAAACCCAGGAAAGAAGAACTGGTCCAGACGTTCACACTTCACATTTATTTTGAAAAAACAAAAACAAAAAAAAAGTCTTCTTAAAAATACTCCGACAAAGATCTCGGAGTAGCGGCTTCTGCCTTTTTTTTTTTTATAAATACATGGGATTTCATTTCTTCCTTCTCCTCTTTCCCGCGGACACCCCCAAAGATGTCCAACGGAGTTCAGAGAAGGCCTTGGTTGGCATGGAAGACGCACCCTTGGGTGAGAAGGGCCTGGCAAACCACCTGTTATTTACATATATATATGTATATATATATGTATATATATAATTTTTCCTTTTGTAAAAAATACAAATACTGTCAAGGGTAAAGAAGAAAAATGGCCAAGGACGAAAACAGTCTCCCTAAGATGGGGAAACCTGCCGATGAATTGAGACGCATCTTCGTGAAGCTTCAAGCAGGCGGGCGCAGGACGGTTCTGGGAAGGTTCAAAGTTCAAAAGTCTCCAATTCTACACACACACACACACACACACACAAAACCCAAAAGAAATTACAGACAGGAGAACAGTCTCAAAATTTTCTCAATTTTAAATAAATATTCCCTGTTTGCAGCCACTTCTCCTCCCTACTGGCAGTTTAAAAATAATAATAAAGTTGGAAGGGACCTTGGAGGCCATCTAGTCCAACCCCCTGCTCAGGAAACCCTATACCATTTCAGACAAATGGCTGTCCAGTCTCTTCTTAAAAACTTCCAGTGTTTGGACTGGTGGTTTGAAGATGGCGATCTATAATTATCTAAAGAGAATAAATGTCAGCTTCCAGATTAAAGGCTAGGGTGGACTATTGTTGACATCCTTAAATCACCTGCTTTCTTGCGCAACAGCCTCTCCGCTCAGAAGGATCACCATACCCATTGCTCCAGTCCAGTAGAGGGGGGGGCAGCCTCAGGACAGGTGGGCAGATGAGGGGGAGGATAAAAAAAATGAGAATTTTGCACCTGCAGAGCAGAGCCAAGCTGCAAAAAACAACAGGCTGGGGGAACTTCAATGCCCAGGATACCCTATGGAGCATGGAGAATTCTGGGAGTTGAAGTCCCCGGATGCTGCAAAGCAAGGCAGTGGTTCACTGGGTTTTGCCCCATTTGATGACCTTTCTCACCACCGTTGTTGCCGTGGTTGTGAGTCACACAGTTGCTAAGCGAACCGGGTTTCCGCCGCTGACTTTGCTGGTCAGAAGGCCACAAAAGGGGATCACGTGACCCTCGGAGACGCTGCGACCATCGTAAATATGACGCAGTCGTGCCAAGTGGCTGATCCCGTGACCCTGGGGATGCCACGACGGTCGTTAAGGGTGAAAAATGTGTTCCTAAGTGGGGTTTTTTTTCAGTGCCATTGTAACTTAGAACAGTCACTAAACAAACTGTTGTAAGTTGAGGACGACGTGTATAAGACGGGCTCAGCAAGTACAAATGCAAGTGAAAAAAATTTGCATCTCTCTCTCACACACACACACAAATATACACACACATTTGGGAGCAACGTGGTGTAAATGCCTGCCTCCCTCCCCAGAAGTGCTGATTTGAAGGAGAGGGTCCAGGAGAAACACAATTTTTTTTTTGCATTTGGAGGAGAGCGAAAACAACGCAAACCCCCTGGGGACCCCATTGCCAAGGAGGAAACATGGACAACCACCACCACAACAACAAAGAAAAAACACGTCAAGTCTACAACACATGACAAGGGAGGAAGGCCTTGTGAACATCTTGAGTGTGTGTTGGAGCTGCAGCTCCGGGTGCAAAGAGGTTCCAGGTTGTGCCAATCCCAATCATCAAGGTCCCACCTGAACCGTCGGAAGCTCCTTCAGACCCAGGGAAAAAGGTTGGAGAAGACATCAATTTTTTTTTCTTAAAAAAAACCACTTCTGTTCTTCAAAAGGGAAGTGGGTTTCAAAAGACCCATCCGTGGGTAACCTCTCTCGTTGTCGAGGACAACAACTTCCTGTCTCTTGCCCTTCTTCGGTCCGACCCAAAGATCACCGTCCATCAAAACCTGGATGAGATGAAGCCTCCACAGCTCCATTCTTAGATGTTCGGGGACCTCCGGTGTGGATATCAATGCTGGAATGTCTTGTTTGAAGGATGGACAAGGTGAGGAGGCCGAGAAGGGCTGCTTGCCGTCCCTTCCCCGACTTTAGCCCTTGAGGAGAAGGTCCACGCCAACGACGTGGGGTTTGGACGTGTCCTCCTAAGCAAGAAATCCAGGGTTGCGCTGGTGTGCTCAGAGTCCGTGGCCGCGCGGCGCTCCATGTCTGTTTGGGGAGCCCGAGGCCCCCCTGGGAAACCTGGACACACACTAGGACCACGCGGGAGCGGGACCCCGTGGCCGTGTACAAGAAGCACGTCTCAAACTTCCACGGACTGGATCTGGCTCATCTGCGTGCGCATCACCTGGACACTGTTCAGGATCTTTTTTTGGTGACCAGCCAGCGTCACTCCGACTCGCAAGATGTCTCTGGGGCCGGGAAGAGAGCAGAGGGAGGAAAATTAGGGAGAGATGGTATTGTATTGTATATTTTGTATTGCATATTGTATATTTTATAGTGTATTGTATTCTTGTATTGTATTGTATTCTTATATTGTATTCTATTCTTGTATTGTATTGTACTCTATTCTTGTATTGAATTGTATTCTATTCACGTATTGTATTGTATTCTATTCTTGTATATTCTATTCTTCTTGTATTGTATTGTATTCTTGTATTGTATTGTATTGTATTGTATTGTATTGTATTGTATTGTATTGTATTGTATTGTATTCTATTCTATTCTATTCTATTCTATTCTATTCTATTCTATCCTGTAATTCTATTCTATTCTATTCTATTCTATTCTATTCTATTCTATTCTATTCTATTCTATCCTGTAATTCTATTCTATCCTGTAATTCTATTCTATTCTATTCTATTCTATTCTATTCTATTCTATTCTATTCTATTCTATTCTATCCTGTAATTCTATTCTATTCTATTCTATTCTATTCTATTCTATTCTATTCTATTCTATTCTATTCTATTCTATTCTATCCTGTATTTCTATTCTATTCTATTCTATTTCTATTCTATTCTATCCTGTAATTCTATTCTATTCTATTCTATTCTATTCTATTCTATTCTATTATATTCTATTCTATTCTATTCTATTCTATTCTATTCTATTCTATTCTATTCTATTCTATCCTGTAATTCTATTCTATTCTATTCTATTCTATTCTATTCTATTCTATTCTATTCTATTCTATCCTGTAATTCTATTCTATTCTATCCTGTAATTCTATTCTATTCTATTCTATTCTATTCTATTCTATTCTATTCTATTCTATTCTATTCTATCCTGTAATTCTATTCTATTCTATCCTGTAATTCTATTCTATTCTATTCTATTCTATTCTATTCTATTCTATTCTATTCTATTCTGTTCTGTTCTGTTCTATTCTATCCTGTAATTCTATTCTATTCTATTCTATTCTATTCTATTCTATTCTATTCTATTCTATTCTATTCTATTCTATTCTATTCTATTCTATTCTGTAATTCTATTCTATTCTATTCTATTCTATTCTATTCTATTCTATTCTATTCTATTCTATTCTATTCTATTCAGCTTCCCCGTTGACTTTGCTCGTCACTAAACAAATTCTTGCAGGTGAATGACTACCTGTGTTTCATTTTATACTCGTAAAATACAACTGATTTCCCAATTTCACATTCCGTGCCCTTACTCCATCGTCATCTGGGAAACTAAGTCGAAACTGGAGAAGCCATTGCTGTCAAAATTCTCTTTGTACTGGCCCATCTTAATGGCCTCCAGCCACTCGTCCACTGTGTTGAAGCTGGAGTAATCGGGAATCGTCCGGTCCAGCAAGGGCAGATTAATCCTGCAAGGTCAACGAAATTAAATTCATTTCAATTTCAGTTTACCACCAGCCTGTCAGATACAGGTCACCCTCGACTTAACGGCCACAAGTGAGCCCCAAATTTTCCGTCGCTAAGCGAGGCACTAGCTAAGCACGTTCCGCCCCGTTTTACCACCTTTCCTGCCACAGTTATTAAGCGAATCCGCACAGTTGTAACTTTGAACGGTCACTAAATGAACAGTTGTAAGTCGAGGACTACCTCCGATGAATGAAGAAGACCCAAAGTCTTCTTCAGGGTCAACGTTCAAGAGTCTGCTTCCAAGGAAGGTCCTCCGGCCAATGAAGAAGACCCAAAGTCTTCTTCAGGGTCAACATTCAAGAGTCTGCTTCCAAGGAAGGTCCTCGGATTGAACGAAGAAGACCTAAAGTCTTCTTCCGGGTCAAAGTTCAAGAGTCTGCTTCCTTACCCTGAGGAAAGAGGTGCCATGGCTTTCAGGCTGTTGGGGTTTCGGATCATTTTGTCTAGGGTGTTGACAATCTGTCCAAACTTCGGCCGGTGGTTGCGGTCCTTCTGCCAGCAGTCCAGCATGAGCTGATGGAGAGCGCTGGGACAATCCATGGGCGGTGGTAATCGGTAGTCTTGCTCAATGGCATTGATTACCTGCAAATGGTGCTTTAGATGACAAATCCCATCCAACCAACTGTTATTATGGCCAGAAAACAGCATAATTGAGATGAGAAAGACTTTGAGTTAGGAGGAGCGGTTGGGCTGAAGGCGTCCTAGAAACATTGGAAGAATTCTCACAAGGGTTCCTTCTCTCTTTTTCCATAAGCAACCCATAATTTCTGGAAAAAACCCTCATTGTCTTCTCCCTATGTTACAGGCGATGACATCACCAGAGGTCCTACCCATCTATAACCTCAAAGGCTTCCTCAGATGTTTCAAAGCTGTGACTTACGTCCTGGTTGGTCATATCCCAATAAGGTCTCTCCCCATAGGACGTTACTTCCCACATGACGATCCCATAGCTCCACACATCGCTGGCAGAAGTGAACTTTCGGTATTGGATGGCTTCAGGTGCCGTCCAACGGATTGGGATCTTACCACCCTGTGAAGAGAAGAAGAAGAATTGGGTGCGAGAAGGATTGGGTGTACCACAGGAGAAGTCTACAACCTTGGCAACGTTAAGAGTTGTGGACTTCAACTCCCCAGAAATCCACAAGTCTTAACGTTACCAAGGTTGGAGACCCCTGTACTACAGGATTTGTCTTCTGAAGAAGGGACAATGATCAGGTCTCTTCATTGTACAATGAGAAAGACCAGTCTCTGAGGAAGGATGGTCCACGCGGAGGAAAGAAACTTCTTCTCAGATGTTCAAGACTGTGAGTTGAGACTCCAAAATCCATGAGCCACTTGGATTTGGAAAAACTGAAGGGAGAAGTCATGAGCTGATCCCAAAATCGTCACAACTGAGTGACAAGGCACTTGTCTTCAGGACAAGTCCTTGGTATTTTCAGGGAAGGAGGACCTTCACCCATCAGTGGAGGTCTCCTTCCATAACATTGTGGGCTGGAAATGGCCATTCAGGTCACCTAGTGGCCAGCATTGCAGCTTGAGGACCTCATGTCAGCTCCTCAGAAGAAGCAGAAAATGTTAGGTAGCAAATCCTGGCTAGTCCCTTGACTTATCTCAATAACCTTTCAAAGTCTTGGCCAACCAGCCCTCCTTCCACCCTCTTACCAGAGCACTGGTGTAAGTGGGGTCCGAGGTGTCATCTTCCAAGAATCGGGAGAGGCCAAAGTCTGAAACTTTGCAGACCAGATTGCTGTTGACCAAAATGTTACGGGCTGCCAAGTCACGGTGGACGTAGTTCATGTCAGCAAGATACTTCATGCCAGCCGCGATGCCCCGGAGCATGCCCACCAGCTGGATGACCGTAAACTGGCCATCGTTTTGCTGAAGAGAAGAACAGGAGGAGAGGAAAGGTGCGTGAGATCCAGGGCAAGCGACGGCAGGTGTGAGGTGGCCACTGGGGTCAAGGAACCTCCGAGCCAGGAGACTGGATGTCCTCAAAAAAAATGAACAAGTTCTCCTCAACAAACTCTTTTCTGGATTCATGGGACGGACTTCAAATCATCAATCAGAATAGAGATCAATCAATCAATCAGAATAGAGCTGGAAGGGGCCTTGGAGGTCCTCCAGTCAACCCCCTGCTCAAGCAGGAGACCCTGGACCTAAGGGCAGGGGTCCTGTGAAGGAGGAAGAAACTGCTGCTCCCCACTTGGGGGTCTTACCCGAAGGAAGGAATCCAACGACCCGTTCTCCATGAATTCGGTGACTATCATGACCGGGGGGCTCTTTGTCACCACTCCCTCCAGGTGGATCACGTTGGGGTGGTCAAACTGACCCATAATGCTGGCTTCGCTCAGGAAGTCCCGCCGCTGTTTCTCGGTGTACCCCGACTTTAGGGTCTTGATGGCTACGAAGCTCTCCCTTTTGCCCGGCAGCTTCAGGTGGCCACTGCAGACCTCACCAAATTCTCCTGGGGAGGAGGGGGAGGGAAAATCAAGAGCAGAAAAAGACATTTATTCGCGCCCCCCCGACCCCCACCCCGCCCAAAATCTCACATTTCTACCTTTCAGGATTGAAATGTGGGGCCCCTGGTGATCTCTGGCCTTGGGGGCTTTCTTGCAGATGTTTCATGACCCAACTAGGTAACGGTATCGTTGCTAGCACTGATGATGTTCCCTAGTTGGGTCATGAAAAGTCTGCAAGGAAAGCCCTAGATTCAGAGAGCATCAAGGACCCCACAGTCCCTCTCCTCCTCCTCCTCCTCCTCCTCCTCCCTCCCCCGTCTCTCTGCAAACCCACCCCCTTCTAACACTGATGATATTACCTAGTTGGGTCATGAAAAGTCTGCAAGGAAACTACCAAACTCGGAGAGCACCAAGGACCCCACAGTTGTCCTCCTCCTCCTCGCCAAACTCAGCACCAGATACACAAACCGCCAGGAGCGCCCAAGGGTCTCTGGGGTGGGTCTCACCTGCCCCGATCACCTGTTCGATTTTCACGCAGGAGATGTCAATCTCCTTGGCAAACTCCCGGACGGCCTCGTTGGGGTCCTCGTAGGTGAAGGGGTCGATGTAGATTTTCATCCCCGGAGTAACTGCTCAAAGGAGAAGAAGCCGACATCTGTCGTTTGCTCCCCCCCCCCGCCTTGATAAGCCCTAGTTTAAGGAGGGGGGGGAGTTGTTTGGCTTCCCCGACAACCCACCTTGCGAGGTAGGCCAGGATAACTGTCAGTCATTCGGGAACACCAACTGAGCTTAACCCGTCTCTCTCGTAGAGTTGCAAGAAAGACAAGTCCCCAATTGTGGTTTGGCATTGCACTGTGCATTTTTCAAATCCTGGTTAAGCCTAACAGAGGGTCCTCCCCTAGTAAAACGGTCACTAAACAAATCGTCATTGAGGACTACCGCTCAGAGCTTCTTTGGGACCTACTGGTGTTTGTCAGGGGCTGTGCAGGTTATCGCCCCAACGGCACATTTTGGGGGTGCATGCTGCTCTTCCCTCCTGCCCCCCCCAACCTCGCCCCCTCCCCCATTCATACATACTGTGGCCGCTGGTGTAGTGTTGCAGCTTGTCGGTGTATTCCGAATCGTTGCGCTCAAATCCACGTCTTCTGGAAGGAGAGCACCGTGCTGAACGGTAGGCAGATGGACTAGGGGGGCAAGGGTGGGCTTCAGCAATGTGTCCCCCCCACCCGCCCAACCTTTATTCTCCTCCCCCCCAACAAAGACCCCTCCCTTGAAGCCCCTCCTCGCCCCGCGGAAGCCAAACTCGCCCCTGTATAAATCAGGCACGGAGTTGCACGTAAAGGCGAGGTATGCGCAGAGAGCAGGTGGCTTATCAAGCACCCCCCTAAACTCCCAGGTACATAGAATCTGAGGGCTGGCAGGGACCTCGGAGGTCATCTAGTCCAACCCCCTGCTCAGGCAGGAGACCCTATCCCATTCCCAGCAAATGGCTGTCCAATCTCTTCTTAAAAACTGTTGCAGAAAGGGGGGAAAGCCAACCCACAAACGGAACTCAGAAAATGTGGGACATTCTAACTGTGTCCTGAGACGAGGCAGAAAAACGGAAGCCTCTTTGAAACGTTTCTTTCTGCTTTCTTCGGAAAATCCCTCGTTCTAGGTTCCTGCCCACCTGTTGCAAACCAGGATGATGACCACCAGGGCGATGAGGAAGACCAGTCCTGCCGCCGAGGAACCGATAATCAAAGGCAGCTTCTCCTGGATGCTGGTTTGGTACTCGGCTGGAACAGCATGCAAAAAAAGGAAAACAAATTATGCAAGGCATCAGCAGAGAGGATCACAGAAAGGGAAGATCAGGAGGGACCCAAGAGGTCATCCAGTCCAACCCCATGCTCGGTGCAGGCTTTTTAAATAAGATCGCGAAATCCTTGAGGGAAAGGTTGGAAGAGGGTTAGGGAGGCCATCCAGTCCAACCCCATGCTCGGTGCAGGATTTTTAAATGAGATCGCAAAATCAGCAGTGGGAAGATTGGAAGGGATCTCAGAGGTCATCCAGTCCAGCCCTCTGCAGAAACCCACAGGTACAGCATTCTGATGGCTATCCAACCTTGGTTTAAATAGGGAAGCATGGAACAATTCCTTCCCTTAGCAAAAACCTCCCTGGTGTCTGACCAAAATTGATGTCTTTTCTTTTCTAAGAAGCATGAAAGGGACTCTCAAGGTCATCTAGTCCAACCCCCGGGCAGCAGAGAAACCCACCATTAGAGCTCCCCAACAATCCAGAAAATTGATATACAGGTAGTCCTTGACACAACTGAGCTCTGTCGATTGATTGGGGGGGGGAGAAACCCCTAATTGGGGAGGGGGGGAGAAACCCCTCCCGCTCACCTTCCGTCATCGTCTGGAAGTACATTTTCCCGCTGTAGCGTCCGTAACCGGCCACTGTGCGGGCTCGCACCTGGAAGACGTAAATCGTCCCGGCCTTGAGGTTTGGGACGGTCACCGTATTGGTGAAGCTCTTGACCGCCGTGGCATTAAACTCGCTCAGATCCTACGAAACACAATGACGGTTATTCCGGTTAAAAAAGAGAAGAACAGAGAAGGGGTCATTGTTTTGGCCCAAAAAAATGTCCGTTGGGTTTGCCTAACTTCTGCCCCCCCCCAGATGGATGATGCAGCATTGGGCAGAAAAACCAGACCTTGGAGTCGGGACGGGTCCTGTGAGGTCATCCAGCCCAACCCCACAGAAACTCCCAAGAACCGGCCACGATTGAACCAAGAAATATGTTCTGGTTTTGTAAAATTTATAAATACTATTTAGGTTCTGAAAAGATTGGTTTCACGAAAGCGCGAGGTCAGTGCCGAAGACTTTTTTTTTTGCAACTGCACCATAATCCCTAGCCATCTTCCAGCCGATATTTTTAAAATGATGGGCTTGCTAAGAGGATGAACACGGCCTGGGTGCGTGTTTGTGAGTATTTGCAAAAAAGAAAAAAAAATAGAAAAGCAGCGGCAAAGAGGAAGTGTTTGTCCCTTTGCCGGGAGGAAAGACGAGCAGGGGAGGAGAGAGAGAGAGACGCTGATTTCTGCAAAACAGCGGGATAAAATTATGCAGCATCAGCTGCCCCCCCAAAACCCCTCCTCACATTGGTTTCCTCCTGGCAATTGAAAATAGGTCACCGAGCGAATTATGCAGCTTTTGTAATCTCAAACAGGGAGGGTGCGCGGTGCCTCCATTTAAACACGATTTTAATTAGCCTTTAAAAAAAACACACACGTTCTCGTGTCCAAAATATCCACTTTTCTCTTGAAGTGGAGTAGTCTTTCTTATCACCCCTGGACAAATATATTCGGGTTTCAATCCATCCACTAAAAGGAGCATACTGCAAGGAAAACCTGTCTCAGAAAAGCGTACGGATGCCTTCCGAGCATTAAAAAAGGGGGTGTGGCATTGATGACGCAATCCCGGTTGCCATTTTGACTTTTTTGACCCCTCTGCGGGCACCCACAGTGATCCATTAAAATGGATTAATCCAGTAACCATGTTAAACAGGAGAAAAATGGGTTCATCCAGTAACCATGTTAAACAGGAGAAAAATGGATTAATCCAGTAACCATGTTAAACACAAAGAAGCGGGCAAGACCTTACAGTCCGTGTGTGATTATCTCAAGAGATGAGCTATGTTCCTACGTCTCTGGGACAAGCATGACTTGGATCAGGGGGTCTTCAAACTGTGAAGTCCACAAGTCATAAAAGGGCCAAGTTTGAAGACCCCCTGACTTGGATGATGGAGAATCTCTGTAGATAATTACATTTGTACGCTTAACCAACCCAAACGTTTCTGGACGATACCGCACCAGGAGAAAGGTTAGGACTTTCTCATGTAGGCCACAGTCCAAATACGGACCATCTTCAACTCCCGATTCCCCAACCTTCTCCTTGATACCTTCTCATAGTACTGGAGCTCATAATCCAGGATGACCCCATTGGGCTGGTCCGGCTGAGACCACGAGAGGGTGATGCTGTCCACCATCCGGCTAACTTGATGCATGATGGATATCGCCGAAGGAGCTGCAGGAGAGAGAGAGAGAGGACAGTCTAATCTAAGCATCATCTTTGATCTCTGGTGGAAGCTGTTGAGATACAGGTAGTCCTCTTTAGTTACGACCACAACTGAGCCCCAAATTTCCGTCGCTAAGGCGAGACATTGAGTTTTGCCCTGTTTTACGACTCTTCTGGTCACAAGCGAATCACTCAATTGTTCAGTTAGTAACACAGAATAATGTTTTTTTTTCCCCTTCCTGGCTGCCAGTTCGTTCCCCCCACTCCCCCCACTCTGCAAATCCAGATTTCCCCCCCCCTTCCTTTCCTTCCATTGCTTTCCGTTTGCTCTCCACAGTTTCTGTTTCCAGCCCTTTAATGAGTAGCATCAAGGCTGCCAAGCTGGGGAGGGAATATGCGGGGTGTGTGTGTGTGTGTGTGTGTGTGTGTGATGCGGCCTCTCTAATTATGGGAGAATTAGCAAAGCCGACAGTTACTGTTTAGGTCTAATGAATAGATACATCACACCCAGGATAAGAGTTTGCAACTCCGAGGATAATAAAGCTGGCCCAGCTTGGAGCACGTGGGAAAAAATGACAAACTGTGAAGAGCAGAGTTGGGTTTGTTTTTTTTTCACGGCTTGTGCCTCCCTCCACCCCCCCACCCCCATGCACAAAAGCTAGCACACTTCCCCCTCCTTCTCCCTGGGAAGGCGACAATGTTCACAGCTGCTACAATAAACGCACAACCGTTGGGATTAATTGCAACAGGCAAGATGGGTGCAAGGAGGAGCGAGAGGGGAGCCGAGTGTTCCCCACGCAGGCAAGGCTGCCCCCCCTGCCCCTAAGAATCTGGGGTCCCTTGGAAAGACACACATAGGTACAAAACATACATATAATAATAGAGCTGGAAGGGATCTTGGGCGTCATCTAGTCCAACCCCCTGCTCAGGCAGGGGAGCTGCCCTAGACCATTTCAATCAATCAATCAATCAGAATAGAGCTGGAAGGGACCTTGGAGGTCTTCTAGTCCAGCCCCCTGCTCAATCAGGAGAGCCTATAATATTCTGGACCAAGCGCTGTCCAGTCTCTTCTTGAAAACCTCCAGTGATGCAGCACCCACAACTTCTGGAGGCCAGTCGTTCCACTGGCTAATTGATCTGGGATGACAGAATTACAGAACAGTAATTGGAAGGGACCTTAGAGGTCCTCTAGTCCAGCCCCCTGTTCAAGCAAGGGGCCTTATCCCACTCCAGACCAATGGTAGTCCAATGTCTTCTTGAGGTTGAAATCCCACAACTTCTGGAGGCAGAGCCGTTCCATGGAATAATTCATTGATCTGGGATGACAGAATCATCGAATAACAGATGTCCCGTTTAACGACCGCAGCAAAAAAAAAAGGTTACGAAATCGGGTCCAGCCAGGCGAGATCTTCCTTAACCACTGCACTGCTTAACGGAATGTTTCCCCCTCCCGACGGCGGTCATAAGTGGGGGACTTTCTGCAGTGCTACCGAACCTTACCCAGAATCGCCGTATGCACCCCAACTTTACAGCCCAGTCCCAAGTTCAGACAAGAAACTCCCAGGCTGCCCCCTCCCTTCCCAGACCCTCGGCCAACACCCCCCACACCCCACCACCATTTTTCCCTGCACCAAGTTCCCCCCTCCCGTTTCCACATTGCTAACCTGACCTCCGATCTCAGCGCTTCTGCTGGACGGTAATTGAAAAATAGCCAAATTCTCCACTCAGCGGTGGCCCTGGGTAGGGGTAGAGAACTTCTGAATGGAGGCTGGAAGGGGGGAGGGAAGACCCCCTCCTCAAAACACAGCTGCCCTCCCTCCCCCCCCCGCTTCCCTCGGCTGGTTCCTAACCCTTCCCCCAGAGACCCCCTTGTTTGGGTGCCGACCCCAGTGGCGAGGATTAAGGGGATCCAAGAAGCCTCAGCTCCTTTGATGAATCCAGGAGGGGGTTTTTTGGGGGGGAGGGGGAGATTGGCTGTGCAGAATTGGCAGCTGACACCAGACAGGGCGAGGACAGGGGGGGGGCATGGGGTCTTTTTCAGAGCTCAAGGCTGCAGCTGTGAGGAAGAGCGATCACAATTAATCCAAATTTGTTCTGTGGATCAAAAGAGCTCCGTTTTGTTTTTGCAAAGGGACTTTCTGGGGAGGGGGCTTCTCTCCTGGATCTTTCCTTCCTCAGCCCCCTCTCTCCACAAGCCCCATTTCTCACCCCACTCCTCTCCCCAGCGCTGATGTCAATCAAAGGCTGTTTTCCTAGCAAAGGAAAGCGGGGATGGGTTTGAAAAATCCAGGCGTTCAGAGCTGAGTTTTTCATCCTTTGAGGGCAAACAGACTGACCATAGCAGAGGCTCTTGCCCTTAACAAGCCAAGGATAAGCCATGTTATGGCCTCTTTGGCAAAACAGGGCTGCTTTACAGTGGGGGATCATGCAAGGTTTTGGAGAAAAGATCGGACAGCCCTTTGTCCTGCTTTGGACACGGGGCTGGACTAGAAGACCTCCAAGGCCCCTTCCAACTCCGTAATTCTATGATCCTAAAGCCCAACTCTCAGGATCCCACTGTTTGCACCATTCACTCAACTTTGCTGACAGGAAGCTATTAAGAACGAGGCAGAAAAACGGAATCCCTTAAGAACGAGGCAGAAAAACAGAATCCCTTAAGAACGAGGCAGAAAAACAGAATCCCTTAAGAACGAGGCAGAAAAACAGAAGCCGTTAAGAACGAGGCAGAAAAACGGAATCCCTTAAGAACGAGGCAGAAAAACGGAATCCCTTAAGAACGAGGCAGAAAAACAGAAGCCCTTAAGAACGAGGCAGAAAAACGGAAGCCCTTAAGAACGAGGCAGAAAAACGGAAAATCAGAAAGAAAAAAATCTTTTAGAAACTGCAGTGAAGAGAGCGTTAAAATTCTTACCCGCTTGATTGGTGGTGATGTTGACGGAGGCAAACTGTGGCGAGAACGGGCTCTGATCCGTCACCCCGTTCACCGCCTGGACCTCGAAGGTGTATTGCGTGTGTGCCAAGAGATCGCTGATGTACACCCGTGGCTCGGTCAGGCCCAGCTGGCGCGGCGTGAACTGGACGTTGTCCCCGCAGCGGGTGCAGGCTCTGCGCCCCGAGCCGCAGCTCTTGCAGATGATGTTGTAGACCACATCCTCGCGGCCCCCAGAATCCCGAGGAGGGGTCCATTCCAGCATCAGGGAGGTTTCGTTCACGCTGGAAATGACGGTCTGGGGGGCTGAAGGAATGGCTGCCAGGTAAATAAAAAGGAAAGAGGAAGGCAGAAGTGAAATTACATGACGGTTATGGCTTGCTGGCCTCAGGGCAGCAATTTGGAGAAAGAGAGGGTGTGGGTTGGACTACATGACCTCTGAGTTCCCGTCCAACTCAGTGAGGAAATGACTGTCTGGGGGGGGGGGGTTTGAAGGAACGGCTGCCAGGTCATAAAAAGGAAAGAGGGAGGAAGAAGAACGTTCCGTTCACCCCCTCCTCTCTGCCTCCTTGTCGGGCGGACGTACTGGTGCAAGGCATCTCCAGCGGGTCAGAATCGGCCCGGTAATAGCTGTTCCGGCAGACGCAGTTGGTGGCTCCTTCAGACGTGGTCCGGCTGTTGATCGGACAGTGGATGCAGCTCTCGTCCCCCTGGTTGGCTTTGAACGTCCCGGAAGGGCAGCCTGGAGAGGAAAGAGAGAGAAAATGGGTGGGTGGGTGCATGTAAAAAGAGGAGGGGAGGGGAGGGGAGATCCAGTGTGCCAGTTCCTCTGCCCAATTCACCTAACTGCGTTTCTCAACCATGGCGACTTTTAAGAGGACTTCAACTCCCAGAATTCCACCTCGGCAGCTGTAGAACATGGGGACTTCAACTCCCAGAATTCTCCAGCCAGCCAAGCAGGCTGGAGAATTCTGGGTAGTTGAACTCTACATGCCTTAAAGGTTGAGAAGCAGTGAATTAATTCAACCTTTCTGTAAGGGATGAAGGGAACCATCATCCTGGGAATTCTGGGAGTTGACGTCCCACCCCTGGAGGATTCTGGGAGTTGAGGTCCCACCCCTGGGGAACTCTGGGAGTTGAACTCTACAATGTTTTAAAAGGTTGAGAAAAACTGGATTAATTCAACATGTCTGTAAAGGAATGCAGGTAGCCATCATCTTGGGGAATTCTGGGAGCTGAAGTCCCTGGGTGCTGGATGGGGAATTCTGGGAGTTGAAGTCCACACGTCTTAACATTGCCAAGGCTGAGTGAGGCCCTTGTGGGAGGGTGGCCAGCCTGCTTCTGATGATCAGACTTGTGCAGGACTTTCCGTGTCCTAATTTGGGGAAGGCGCCTGATTGTTTGCAAAAGGGTCTGGGGTCCTCCTTCAGCAACCCCAGGATGTTTGGCTGTTGGGGTCCTGCAAAAGGCCCCCTCTCTTCCCTCCCTCCGCGTTGCAGACCCCCACCCCCCTCCACTCACCAGGAGGAAGTCAAGCCACTCCTGGAAACCCCCCCCCTCCTCTTCCTCTTCCTCATCCCACCCCCACCCCAGAAACCTCTCCCCAGCCTGGTTACTCCGATGGGGAGACGTGGCAGAAACTCCAAAGGGAGACATCAAAGCCGGGCGGTGGAAAAACTGCCCTCTCGGAGAAAGAAAGTCTGGTGGCTGAAACCGAGATAATCTTATCTGCGGCCTTAAAAAGAACAAAAGGAGGGACAACTGACCGGATAGCCGGTCTTTTATCACATGGTAAAAGGTAGAAAGTCCAGAGTCAGAAAGGGGGAAGCTTAAAAGAGAGTTTTCTCGCTCTCCTTCGGCTTCGTTCTCCTCCTCCTCCTCCTCCTCCTCCTCCTCTCTGCAAACCCCACTCCTTTCCTAGCCCTGATGATGTTCCCTAGTTGGGTCATGAGACGTCTGCAAGGAAACAACCAGGTTCAGAGAACACCAAGGACCACATAGTCTTTTTCTCCTCCTCCTCCTCCTCCTCCTCCTCCTCCTCCTCCTCCTCCTCCTCCTCCTCCTCCTCCTCCTCCCAGCCTTGATGATGTTCCCTAGTTGGGTCATGAGACATCTGCAAGGAAACAACCAGGATCAGAGAACACCAAGGACCACATAGTCTTTTTCTCCTCCTCCTCCTCCTCCTCCTCCTCCTCCTCCCAGCCTTGATGATGTTCCCTAGTTGGGTCATGAGACATCTGCAAGGAAACCACCAGGATCAGAGAACACCAAGGACCTCATAGTCTTTTTCTCCTCCTCCTCCTCCTCCTCCTCCTCCTCCTCCTCCTCCTCCTCCTCCTCCTCCTCCTCCTCCTCCTCCTCCTCCTCCTCCTCCTCCCAGCCTTGATGATGTTCCCTAGTTGGGTCATGAGACGTCTGTAAGGAAACCACCAAGATCAGAGAGCACCAGGGATTCCTTTTGCCCCAGATTACAACCTTTCTCAACACCGTTGTTAAATGAATCATTGCAGTTGTTAAGCCAGGGACACGGTTATTAAGTGAATCCGGCTTCCTTCATTGACTCTGCATGTCGGAAGCTCGGAAAAGGGGAACCGCACAACCCCCCAGGACACTGCGACCGTCATAAATGTGAGTCAACAGTCAAGCATCTGAATGTAAATCACGTGACCACGGCTGCAAGTGTGAAAACTGGTCCGGTGTCCCTTTTTTCAGTGCCGTTGTAACTTCGGAAGGTCACTAAACGAACCGTCCTAAGTGGAGGACCAGCTCCATCCTCCCTAAATTAGATTCGTGTTCTGATCCCGTTGTGGCTGTTGAGTTGTGTGCTGTTGAGTCAAAGCAGCCTGGATTTCTCCCCGCTCCCAAAAAAAATTGAGACCGCGGCACGTCGCTAAAAGGGACGGGAACAGCCGAAAAGACCCGGGAGAGAACGGAGAGTTTGCCGAGGGACCCCCCTGACCTCTCTTCCCGGCCTGCCCGAACTGCGCTTGGCATTTTGATCCAGAAATTAAATTAAAACCGTGACGGAGGCCGTTGATTAAAACAGAACGCGAGACTAATTAGAGGCTCTGCCACCGGGCTTGTCAAAAATCGGCCGCGCTAATTAGCTGCTTGTTAATGTCACTTCCCGGCACTTTGTGGAAATAGGAGCCCCTTTTTGTTGGGGAAATTAACCCGGGAGGGGCGGGGGAGGGGGTGGGGAAGGGTAGCGGCGGCGGGGGGGCGGCAGGCTTGGAAAAGAGGCTTTGAGTTCTCGTAGGGGTGCAAGCCCCCTGACCCGCCCCCTCTTTGAAGCAAGTTTTATAGGTGGCCCTCCACTTACGACCGTCATCAAAGTAAGAATTTCGGTCACTAAGCAAGACGGTTAAGGGAGCCTTTGCTGATTTCCTCAAGAAGACTCTTGAGGAGGCAACACTGACTGGACAGAAGCTGGACAGCCATTGGTCAGAAATGGTCTAGGGTTTCCTGCCTGAGCAGGGGGTTGGATTAGATGACCTCCAAGGTCCCTTCCAACTTTATTATCATCATCATCATTATTATTATTATTATTATTATTATTATTACAACCATGTGACTAAATTACCAACGTAGGGATTCACTTAAGGAAGGAAGGTCGGTCGTCCAATGGATCAAAACTCACTTAAACGACCGTCTCGCTTAGCAACCGGAATGTTGGGCTCCATTGGGCTCGCACGTCGAGGATTACCTGTACCATCAACTTGGCAAGTCTTTGGGGGGGGGAAAGGCCAATCCCTTCTCGGCTAGCTTTCTACCAGCAGGGAGAAGACGCCTCCCCCCCCCCGGTGCTTGCTACAATTCCCGTTGCCTGGCGCTTTCGACATGTAATGAAAAAAAGCAAAATTAGATTTGGGGGAGAAATCCTCCCTGTCTTGCTTACTCCAGCTCAGCTTGCCAATTTGAATTTTATTTTGTTTTATTTCCTTTTGGATCTGTCTTAATCCTTGCAAGGGGAGTGGGCTGAGGAGCCCCACTGAAAATGGACACCGGGAGGGGGATTTGGATGGCTCCAGAAATCCCTGGCCTTCTCCAGCCCAGCTGCTCAGCTGGAGAGGGCAGGTTTCAGCCAGGGCTGGGATGGGGCTGGCCATCGGCCAGTCTAGAGGAAAGAGGGATGAGGGGAGAGCAGCCTTCCAGCATTTGAGGGGCTGCCCCAAAGAAGAGGGGGATCCACCTATTCTCCAAAGCCCCTGAAGAAGGCCGGACGAGAAGCAACGGATGGAAACTCATCAAGGAGAGAAGCAACCTGGAATGAAGGAGAAACTTCCTGACCGTGAGGACAATTAACCAGTGGAACACTTTGCCACCAGAAGTTGTGGGTGCTCCATCATTGGAGGCTTTTTAGAAGAGATTGAACAGCCATTTGTCTGGAATGGTCTAGGGCTTCCTGCTTGAGCAAGGGGTTGGACTAGAAGACCTCCAAGGTCCCTCCCATTGATTGATTGATTGAAATGGTCTAGGGCTTCCTGCTTGAGCAAGGGGTTGGACTAGAAGACCTCCAAGGTCCCTTCCATTGATTGATTGATTGAAATGGTCTAGGGCTTCCTGCTTGAGCAAGGGGTTGGACTAGAAGACCTCCAAGGTCCCTCCCATTGATTGATTGATTGAAATGGTCTAGGGCTTCCTGCTTGAGCAAGGGGTTGGACTAGAAGACCTCCAAGGTCCCTCCCATTGATTGATTGATTGAAATGGTCTAGAGTCCCCTGATCGAGCAGGGGGTTGGACTAGAAGACCCCCGAGGACCCTCCCATTGATTGATTGATGGAAATGGTCTAGTTAGGGTCTCCTGCATGAAGACTTCCGAGGTCTCTTCCAGCTCTTATTCTGATGGATCGATTGATTGATCCTTGCCACGGGAACTGCAGCCAGCCAGGGCCAGCCGGGCACGGCTTCCAGCTGCCGAAAGCGGTTTCCACGGCAACGGGCTCGGAGCCCAACTGGGGCACGGTTGCAAAAGAAAAAAGGGGAAAAAAATCCAGACAAAAGCCCCAATCTCGCCCTCAGCCAGGAGCTTTGCAAAGCTTTTCATCTCCCCTCCCCCAGACAGGGGAGGAGGGGGGGTCCTCTCTGGGACCATGGGAGCAACCTGCTCATCCCTGGCCTAGCCAATCAGGGTTAAGGGTCTGGCTTTGGAGGCCCGTAAACTCCGATTGCTTTGTGTGCACCGGGCGTCTGGGATGCATACAGGATTCTGGGGCAACTTCACCCCCAAAACAGTGGGGGAAAGAGGGAAGTAGCTTGAGCCCCTCGCAAGGAGAAACGTAGCTTGAGCCCCTCCTCAATGAGAAGCATAGCTTGACACCCTCGGAAAGAGAAACGTAGTTTGATCCTCTGAAAGAAAAAAGTACGTAGTTGGACACCCTCGGAAAGAGAACCGTGCCTTTTGGGACCGAGCATCAACAGTCAAGGCTCAAGCAGTGGGAAAGCAGCTATGAAGTCCTTAGAGAAGATGCTCAGATGTTGGGAGGTGTCCACATCTCCAAAGTTCACAATTGGACAAGGCTTCGAAGGAGCACAAGAGGAAGAACATCGATGAACATTGAACTTCTCCAATTTTGGGTTGTTGGAGAAAACTCTTGAAGACTGCCTTCCTTCCTTCCTTCCTTCCTTCCTTCCTTCCTTCCTTCCTTCCTTCCTTCCTTCCTTCCTTCCTTCCTTCCATTCTTCTCTCTCTCTCTCTCTCTCTCTCTCTCTCTCTCTCTCTCTTTCTCCTTCTTCTTCTTCTTCTTCTTGTTCTTGTTCTTGTTCTTCTTCTTCTTCTTCTTCTTCTTCTTGTTCTTCTTCTTCTTCTTCTTCTTCTTCTTCTTCTTCTTCTTCTTTCTCTCTGCCTCTCTCTGCCTCTCTCTCTCTCTCTCTCTGTCTCCCTCCCCCCCTCTCTCTCCCTCTCTCTCTCTCCTCTAACTCCAGTTCTCGGAACATTTATTTATCAGTTGTGAGTCATTCCTTGGATTTATTTTGTGGATTTTTGTGGTTGCGGTAACTGCCTTCCAACAACTGCCTGGCTGATGCCTCACCTCCTTGTCATTTTTTCACTGGCTTTGGAGATTAAAGCTGGGAGGAGACAACCCATTAACCCCTTTTTCGGCTCTGCGGAATATCCTGAACTCAGAACTAACCCAAATACAGGGAGAGTCCCCCAACTTACGACAGTTCGCTTTGTGAATGTTCAAAGTTACAACATCACTGAAAATAGCGATATTCTCTTTCTCCCTCCCTCCCTCCCTCTCTCCCCTTCTCTTTCTTCTCCTTCCGTCTCTCTCCCTTTCTCTCCCTCTCCTTCTCTCTCACCTTTTCTTTTTCTCTTTCTCCCTCCCTCCCTCTCTCTCTTTCTCTTCCGCTCCCTCTCTCTCTCACCTTTTCTTTTTCTTTCTCCCTCCCTCTCTCTCTCTCTCCTCTTTTTCTCCCTCCCTCCCTCTTTCTCTCTCTTTCTCCCTCACTCTCTCTCTCCCCCCCTCTCTTGGAGCTGGCAACCTGGTTCCCTCGGGGTTCCTTCGGAAAGGGGGTGCCAACAAAGGCGGTGGGTGGGAAAAGGGCGGAATGATCTTTTGCAAAACAGACCTGGCAGACCCCTGCCCAACCCACCTCTTCCTTCTTCCAGATTGGCACCCTGGCCGGCTGCTTCCAGGAGGGTGCCAGTAACAGAAGCCGATCTGTGGCGCTTGGCAGGGAGGGCGAGGGAGGGGCCCGTTGTGCCAAGGACACAAAAGCCCCCACAGCTGTCTGTTTGCAAACACGGCTGCTCAGCCAAAGAGAGGCGTCTGAAAGCAATAATTGTCTTTAATTAAAGGAGCTGGATCTCGCCCGGCAGGGACCACAACGCGCCTGCGCCAGCATCACATTCAGCCGCCTGGGGGGGGGGTTGGCAGAGGGAGGGAGGGAGGGTGGCACCCTGCACACCATGCGTATGCACACACACACAGACAGAGACGGGGAACCCACAACTTTTGGAATTTAAATCTTCAAGAACTGGAACGGATTCGAATTTTACAAGATCCTTTCCTTGCGAAATTCTTCTTCCACCGTTCGAAATGTACAACGAAGCTCTGGAGATTTATGGAATCTGTTTTTAATTAGCTTTTTTCCTCCTTTTTCTCCATCCTGCACCCCCCCCCCGCCGCCCCAAGCCTGGGGTTTTTTTGGGGGGTGGGCAGTGGTGGCTGGGAAAAGGCTTAGCAAAACGGAGGTAATTTTCTAGGTGCTATAAAAGCAGAGTCCAAGTGAGAGAATTGAGACTGAAATTCAGTTTTCCACACTTGATGAGGGGGAAAACACGAAGTTTCTGGCCTGCACATATTTAAAAAAAAAAAATCAATTAAACCCAGTGCTAAAATTAACAAGTGAGCAACACTTAAAAAGCCTGCCAAAAATGGTGATTTTTTTTTAAATCCTCCAAAATATGCCAGAGAGATGTACAATCTCTGAGCTGATTTGAGAAAAACATAGGAACCAAACTGGGGTGGTTCACACAACCCATTTCAGCTTAAATCGAGAGAACCAGGTACAGATAATCAACCAACCAACCAACCAACCAATCAGAATAAGAACTGGAAGGGACTTTGGAGGTCTTCTAGTCCAACCCCCTGCTCAAGCAGGAGACGCCCTAAAGCAGGGGTAGGCAACCTTGGCTCATTTATGACTGGTGGGCCTCAACTCCCAGAATTCCTGAGCCAGCATGGAGGAATTATGGCCCCTTCATGACTTGAGGACTTCAATTCCCAGAATTCCTGAGCCAGCATGGGGGAAACTTTGGCCCCTTCATGACTGGTGGACTTCAACTCCCAGAATTCCTGAGCCAGCATGAGGGAACTATGGCTCCCTTCATGACTCGTGGACTTCAACTCCCAGAATTCCTGTAGCCAGCATGGGGGAACTGTGGCCCCTTCATGACTCGTGGACTTCAACTCCCAGAATTCTTGAGCCAGCCTGGCTCAGCTTGGAAACCTCTGCCTTTCCCCTCAGCCTCGCTGGCTCAGGAATTCTGGGAGTTGAAGTCCACGAGTCATAAAACAGCCACGGTTGCCTACCCCTGCCCTAAAGCATCCCTTAAAAACAGGTTCATCTGATCTGCAGACGTGCGTATCCACACATATATACAGTAGAGGTAAGTCCTCAACTTACAACCCCTCTTCCCGACCCTCAAGTTGAAACCAAGCCACCACGAGCCTCACGTACCCCTGCAGACGGTGCCGTTCTCCACCGACTCGTAGCCGGATTTGCACATGCAGCGCCCGATGGGCACCAGCCACTCGCCGTCCCCGTTGCAGTACAGTTTGATCGGCACGTCCACCTCTTCGGCGTTGGGGATGCAGGTACCCCTGGCCGCGACCAGAGACGTACTCTCCGCTCCGGACAGCGTCTCCTGGAAGATGGCGCCGTTCTGGATAATGCGCAGGCACTTGCGGTAAAAGACGCGCACGGCGATGAGAGACATGCAACCCCCATAATCTTGGAAGGCCAAATAAAATCCGTTTTTGGAGACGGGCCCGAAGCTGCGGACTTCGGTGTTGATCTTCATCACCCGCCCGCCCAGGTCCACCTGCGAGAAGCTCTCGTCGGCCGCGATGGTGTCCACCTTGGCCCAGGGGTTTTCCATCCAGCTGGGGAAGGTCTTGGTGGCGCCGTCGAATTCTGACTCGTAATAATACAGGTTGAAGGTCTCCTTGCAAGATCCCGGCACGCTGGGGATGCTGCTGCAGTCTCGGACGGAGAACTTCATCTCCACGTGGATCCGGTGGGCGCCCCGCCTTCGGATGTATTTGGTCCGTAGCCAGTTATTCTGGCTGGATTCGAAGACGTTGCACACTTGGTACGTCCGGATGGTGTTCATGTTCTCGTCGTATCCGCTCACTTCTTCCCACTGCAGAGGAGAGGAGAACACACCCCTGGGGGATCTCCGGCAAGACTACAAAGCACATGAGCCCCTCCCTAGGAAAAGCCCAAATTTATCTCTCTATTTCTATCTGTCTGTCTGTCTGTCTATCTATCCTATCTATCTATCTATCTATCTGTCTGTCTGTCTGTCTATCTATCTATCTATCTATCTATCTATCTATCTATCTATCTATCATCTCTCTCTCATCTACCTATCTTTTTATTTCATCTATCAATCATTCATCCATCACCTATTTGTCTGTCTGTCTGTCTGTCTGTCTGTCTATCTATCTATCTATCTATCTATCTATTTGCCTGGAATGGTATAGGGTTTCCTGACTGAGCAGGGGGCTGGACTAGAAGACCTCTGAGGCCCCTTCCAACTCTGTCCTTCTGCTATTCAATTTGCATTTGATATCGCCATCATTTTAAAACCATTGGGGGTTAATTTTGATCCTGCCGCTTGCACTGCGCCTGGCCTTGTGTTCAAAATGGTGGAATCCAGAGTATTTTATTCGTAGGAATTAAACTGCTGGGAAGGGATTCTCCCTGATCCGGTGGGTCATCTCGGGGACAAAGAAATTGATAGAAAATCACCCTGGAATCATAAACAGGGATTAATGATCACTCAGCTTCAAGGAAGCCAGCAGCTTTCTGGAGAGAGCAAACCTTGTCCTAAATACACCACCGCTCTGTTTTTCTGTGCTAATATCCCAAACCGTTGAGAATAAAAAGTCATTTTTCCCCCTCACCCTGATTTCCCTTGCACCCTTCTCTCGCAGAGACCCCAGCCTCCGTTAAGTGCCGTATTTTTTAAAAATCTGCTGCGAAGTTAATTAATCAACTAATTGCATTCATTAGCGCTGTCAGCCTTATCGGAATTATTCCAGGAGTTTATGGTGTTCCAAGAGAAAATTGCCAAGAGGTTTTTTTTCCCCCCCGTGATGCAATTTAAAAAATGAGCAGGGAACGGTGATTGCTGTCTTTCTCTCTCTCCACCCCCCCACTTGTATATTTTCGGGGAGGGCTCTGAAATTGGTTTGGGGAGGGGGTTGTTTAAGGCACAGAAAATTACATGGATTTGTATGCGGTGTGTTTCTCCTCTGTCTGTCGGTTGCCTGCTGCTTGATGGCACAGCCCAGGTGTGCCGAGATCCCAGGTTGAGTGAGGAGGGAAGGAGAGAGGGAGAAAAAGAAAGGGAGGGAGGAAGGGAGGAAGGAAGGAAGAACGGGGGGAAGAGGAAGGGAAGGATTGGACAAGAGGGAGGGAGCAAGGAAGGAAGGAAGGAAGAAGGAGGGAGGGAAGAGAGGAATGGTAGGAGGGAAAGAGGAAGGGAAAGAAAAATGGAAAGAAAGGAGGGAGGGAGGAAGGAAGGAGGGAAGAAGGCGGGAGGAAAGAGAGGAATGGTAGGAGGGAGGGAGCAAGAAAGAAAGAAAGAGAGAGAGAGAGAAAGAAAGAAAGAGGAGGGAGGGAGTTAGGAAGAAAGAAAGAGGAGGGAGGAAAGAAGGAAGGAAGGAAGGGGAAGGAAGGAAGAACAGGGGGAAGAGGAAGGGAAGGATTGGACAAGAGGGAGGGAGCAAGGAAGGAAGGAAGAAGGAGGGAGGGAAGAGAGGAATGGTAGGAGGGAAAGAGGAAGGGAAAGAAAAATGGAAAGAAAGAAGGGAGGGAGGGAGGAAGGAAGGAGGGAAGAAGGTGGGAGGAAAGAGAGGAATGGTAGGAGGGAAAGAGGAAGGGAAAGAAAAATAGAAAGAAAGAAGGGAGGGAGGGAGGAAGGAAGGAGGGAAGAAGGTGGGAGGAAAGAGAGGAATGGTAGGAGGGAGGGAGGAAGGAAGAAAGAAAGAAAGAAAGAAAGAGAGAGAGAAAGAAAGAGGAGGGAGGGAGGGAGTTAGGAAGAAAGAAAGAGAAAGAAAGAAAGAGGAGGGAGGAAGGAAGAAAGGAAGGAAGGAAGGAAGGAAGGAAGGAAGGAAGGAAGGAAGGAAGGAGAAAAGAATTTACCACTCAAATTGATTGTGGAGCATCTTTGCCATTTTGCTTGGCCGTCTCCCAGAACTGCGTATTTGGAAAGCTCATCCCCAACCGGATGGATCCCAAAACGTTTTCCTTCCCAACAGCCTTTGTTTTCAGAAGCCTGTCCCGAAAGAGACCCCCAAGCCAACCCCCAAGGCCCCTTCCTTAGGTGCTGCTGCCTTTTGAGCCCCCACCTCACCCCAACCCAAACTCACCCCTGACACCGGGTGCACCGTCCAGCCAAGCTCGGCCGTCGCCGTGGTGGAGTCCATCAAGGTTTCTGCAGGCAAAGAGAAAAAAACAAACAAACCTGGTTAATCCCATCGTTTGCCCCCAACCCCCAACCCTTCACTCTTTAGCTAAAACATTCCCGGCTTTGCAAATGTCTGAAACAGGGACAAAAATATTTCAAGGTCTCAAAGTTAGCGTACAGGTGGTCCTCGGGGCACGGCCGCAACTGAGCCCCCAAATCTGTGTCGCTATGTGAGGAAATTTGCTAAATCAGCTTTGCCCCGTTTTTTACGACTTTTCTCGCCCCACCAGTGCAGCTCCTAACATGGACGTTAAGTGAATGTGCTTGCCAGGAGGTCGCAAAAGGGGACACTGCGGCCATCATGAGGACGAGTCAGTGGCCCACTGTCTGAATTTTGATCGCCTGACCATGGGTGGGGGAATGCTGCAACGGTCGCAAGTGTGGAACAACGATCTTCAGTGCCTTTGTCATTTCGAACTGTCACTAAACAAACTCTTGTGCCAGTCCCGAAACAGCTCACACACACACACACACACACACACACACACTTTCCAAGCTTCAGGTTAAGGAGACGCTTTTCAAATCCACATTTGACCTACATTTTCTTTCGGTCTCTTTCTTCCTGTTTTTTTTTTAAATTAAAAAAAAAAAACACCCCTAAATATAATTCCGAGCAAGCCAAAATGCTATTTTCTGCCATCTCTGCTTGCAAAGGTTTCCCCCCCACACACACACACACATTGCCAGGAGCAAGTGGGTTTCCAAGATGCAAGGAGATTTAAAATAAATAAATAAATAAATCCGCCAATCGGAACGGCTCAATTCCAGCTCATTGCTCGCAAGGCGAAACCTGTTCTGGCATCTTTCGCACCAGGGACACTCTCCTAAGGGAACGCTGGACCTCTCCTTATCTGCCCATCCAGATAGCGAGAGACTTATATGCTGCTTAGAGATAGGAAGGGCTGGGGGGGGGAAATGGGGGGGAAGTTCCTCCCCCAAACAGTTTTGGAAAAAAGGGGGGAAATTTTTCCCAGGCCTTCCCATCTCTAATACTGCTTACTCTCCCTTTTGCAATCTTCTGAAGCAAAGTCAAGGGAGAAGCTTAACAACTAACTTCACAACCGCAGCTCAGTTGTGCCCATATCTTGAGGACTAGCAGTACTTATCCTTCTGGGAAAATAAGAGTTTATCAACAGACAAATGTAGAATAGAACAGAGCTGTAAGGGACCTTGGAGGTCTTCTAGACCAACCCCCTGTTCAAGCAGGAGACCCTAGACCATTTCAATCAATCAATCAATCAGAACAGTTGGAAGGGACCCTGGAGGTCTTCTAGTCCAACCCCCTGTTCAAGCAGGAGAACGTCCTAGACCATCTCAGACAAGTGTCTGTCCTTCTGACTTTATCAAACAGGCTTTATCAACAATCAGGTTCTCGGCTCCAGGGTGGGCGGGGGGACCGTGGGGGTCTGTCCCAATTTGACACTTGCTTTGGCAACTGGTTCATATTCCTGGTGGGGGGGGCTGGATTTTTTTTTTAGGGTGGAGGGGTGGGAAGAATGTTCTGTATTATGGCACATAGAAGCCTCCTCCGTTGATCAGGCGCTTCGTATCTGATCGGATCTCTCTGAAGATGAATTTAGTTATTTCTCTTTTTAAAAATAAAATAAAATAACTAACGGGGTCTCCAGCAAATGGAAGAACTGGCAAACATTGAGCGAATAAAATCACCAGTGTCTCCCGTGGCTTGGATGACTTTCCTTTTTCCCCATGTTTTGGCAGATAAATACTCTTCCCTGCTGATGTGTTTTTAAATACATTCCCTTCGGGGGAGGCAGACCTGCCTCCGATTGCCTCGTTTTCTTCTGTTCTCTGTAGCTCCAGATCTGTCTGCTTTTTTCCCCCAAAAAAACCCCCTTTCCTGGAGCTGATAAAAAGATATTTGGCTGCCAGACAGATCTTCCACCAGCCCTAAAGTTCTCACAGATCTTTGATTTTTCTTTCACCAGTATGGACAACTAAGTCATTTGCTGAAGATGGCCTTCTACAACCCATAATACCTCACTATTGTCAAATTTGGCCTTCTTATAAATTTTTCCTATGCCCTGTAGTCAGACTTTTAATTACTGTTAATATTATCATGCGGCGATTTATTTACACACACACAAACACACACACCTCTTTTCGTCCACACGTTTTCGTCCCTGGGAAAGTTTTGGATAACTAGAAATCTCAGATAATCTCAGCATCCAAGTCTGGCAGCCCACGGAAATATATCTGTCGCAAAACATCTTTGAGATTCTTAGAAAGAAATAAACAAACTTCTGTTTAGGAGAAGCTGCTGGAGATATTTCCGTTTGTTTGCAAACAAAAGTTGCTGGCTGCTTATTTTATTTTTAGAATCTAACAGGGTTGTTTCCCCCCCCCCCCGCCTTCTTTTTAAGATTGCAGGTGGTCCAGATTCAATCCTCACCATCTGCAAGCAGGGCTGGGAAAACTTGAGCGGGGAAAAAAACTTGATTTATTAATTGAGCTATTTGTTATGGCGGCTTCTGTGCGGCTCCCATCTGGGGTTTCCTCTAAGTTCAACTCTAGAGCTGTAACCAGAACAAAAACAAACCATCATAACGACTACTTAATCGTAATTCATTCCACCACGCTAAGGAGAAGCAGTCGTAACTCCCAGTTGCTGTAGCTTTCAGGAAATCTTCAAGGCTAATCCCATGTAGAGCTATTGCAGTAGCCTAGCTGAGTGGTGACCACAGCAGGGTCTGCAAATTCAATATTTACCCCAACTCAGTACTCTGAAAAAAGGTTGCAAGAACGGAAAACCGAATGAGCTATCAAGTGGTCATCTCCATGCTATCCGTAACACCCCAGTCTGTTTGTCTGTTTGTAACCTCATGTTAGCGCAGATGGGGTGTGATGCCACAACAAGGTTTGGATCGAGGTTACCTAAAATCGTTCCATAAGAGAATGCATTAAAAAAAAAAAACCTGGGGCCCACGACTCCTGTAGAATTGAAGTTCCTGCATTGTTCATAAATTATTTGCAAAGTTGTGGTTGTCGCAGTGTCTCCACGGATCCTGGTTTCCGATGCTCCCTGCTGGTTCCCCACAAGGAACGTCAATTGAGAAGCCAGCAGGAGGCACGCTGTGTTGCCCGCCAATGGCAATTCTGTTTATCTGTTTGGGTGACTAAATATTGAGTTATTGTTGAAGCTCATTTGCCACTAAAATTATTTTTCAATATAAGATGATGATGATAGATAGACAGATAGATAATAGAGAGATATAATAAATATGATAGGATAATAGATGATAAATATAGATAAATGATAAATTAGATAAATAATATAGATAGATAGATAGATAGATAGATAGATAGATAGATAGATAGATAGATAGATAGAAGATAGACAGACACACAGACATAGAGAGAGATAGAGATGATAGATAGATAGATAGATAGATAGATAGATAGATAGATAGATAGATAGATAGATAGATAGATAGATAGATAGATATTAGCTAGAGACAGAAAGACAGACAGATGGACGAGAGAGAGAGAGAAGATAGACAGACACATAGACATAGCGATAGACAGAGATGATAGATAGATAGATAGATAGATAGATAGATAGATAGATAGATAGATAGATAGATAGATAGATAGATAGATAGATAGATAGATAGATAGATAGATAGATAGATAGATAGATCCCAGAAAGATCTTCTTGATGAACCTCAACTGGGTCAGAAATCTGAGCTACCGGACGTCACCCAGGACAAAAGGGTGACCATTGTTCCATTTGCTGCTTCTTTGAGGCAAATTCTGACTGGTGTATTTAATTATTGCTTTTCCAAATTGTCCCCTGGCATCCAATGAGTGGGTTCTGCTAAGCCACCAGAATCTAACCAGGTTTAATGTGCTGTGCAAATTGCGGCCAGGAGAACTTTACTCGATGGAATGGAAAACTTGGCAGCATGGAAAACAAAAGGTTCCGAGGAAGGATTTGTTCCAAGAAAAGCGTTCTGACTTGATGGAATTTCCTACGGTTTATCTGATCCCGGGATCCGAAAAGCATTTGTTTTTTGAAGTCGTAAGAAGACCCCCTTGGAAGACTCTAAGAGACAGCCAAGAAAACAATGGATCATTGAATAAACAAAGTTCTCCATGGACAAGCATTTATTTGTTGAAGTCGGCTCTTGGAGAAGACCGCTCAGAAGACCGCTCAGAAGACCTTAGACAGCCATAAGAACAATGGACCATTGAATAAACCGGCAAAGGGTTCTCCCTTGAGGCGCAAATGACCAGGTTCAAAATATTTTAGACCCATGACTTGAAGACCTATCTCCCTGGAGAAGGCTCTTGATGATGGTGATGGTGGAGAAGAAGACAATAGCCAGAAGCTTGAAGCAACTCTAAGTGGTGATAGAGGCACCATTGGAAGACCTGAAGGACCAAGTTAAGAACAGATCATTCGGAGAAGGTCCATCTTATGTGGTCACTTGGGGGTCAAAAATAATTGGATGGCATTTGATCAATCAATCACCCCAAATATATTTCTCCAAGGCTACTTTTCCCACAGGGCTCCCTTTAGAGTGAACTTCTAGAGGACTGGACAGTCCAAATTTTCCTCCTTGGATATAGAAGAATTTAAAAATCAAGATTCAATAGGAGCTAGAACTTTTATTTTCTGGACTAATGAAACAAAGATATCCCAGATTATTTCAATATATGATTATTGCGGCCAGATTATTATACAAACCAAGACGGAAGCTCTTGATGCTTTGCTTACCCTATGGAGGAATGGTGGGTGAAACAATTGGCAGCTTTTTGAGATGGATAAGCTAACTTCTTTGATTATGTGTCTTGGTAACTGGACTTAGGGACTTTTTGTGTAAAAATGGGGGTGGGGGAAAAATGAACCTGCAAGATGGTGACCAGCGTCAAACAAAACAACATTGCGTAACAAATGCCAACATAAAATATGTAAATATAATTTAAAGGGTTCACAGACAGCGTCAACTTTCCCCAGAAGAAAAAAATTGGAGGCGCCAAAAATTCAAATACCGCCAATTATTTCCATTTCGCTAAAAACTGCCATTATCCAGTGGTGGGGCGGGAGAACAAATGTAATTTTAGTTAAAATCATTGCCCCGCTCAGCCTTGTGGCATTCAGAGGCAAATCCAGAGATTTTCAGCCAAAATAAAACAAAACGAAACGAAACAAACAAACAAAGAAAAATCTGGACAGTGAAATGCATGAAATGAATATTTTGGGTAGAATATTATCTAGGAAAATGACTTTGGTTTGTGTAATTAATTGGTCATTTGCTAGTGCAATAAAAAGGCAGAATATGAAGGTAAGGGATGAAAATTGATTGCAAAGACCCCAGAGTCACTTTTAGACAAGGTGGGCAGCCTTTAAATTTAATAGATAGATAAAGGGATGGATGGATGGATGAATAACACATAGAGAGATAGACAGAGATAGATAAATAGTAATAAATATAGAGAGAGATGGATAGATGGACAGATAATAGATATGGAGAGATAGACAGAGACAATAAAGATAGATGATATATATCTATTATCCATAATAAAGATAGATGATAGATAGATAGATAGATAGATAGATAGATAGATAGATAGATAGATAGATAGATAGATGATATAGATATAGGTATAGGTATAGATATAGATGGATGGATGGATGGAGAATAGGATAGGATAGGATAGGATAGGATAGGATAGGATAGGATAGGATAGGATAGGATAGGATCGGATAGAATAGAATAGAATAGAATAGAGTTGGAAGGGACCTTGGAGGTCTTCTAGTCCAGCCCCCTGCTCAAGCAGGAGAACCTATACCATAGATAAATAGATAATAAATATAGAGAGCTAGAAATAGAGAGATGGATAGATGGATGGGTAGATAGATTGGTAATAGACATAGAGAGACACAGCGATAGATAGATAGACAGACAGACAGACAGATAATAAAGATAGAGATAGATGCAAATGGAGATAGATAGATGGATGAATAAATAAATAAATAAATAGGGCCTGCACAATCACACACACACTCTTACACTTGCGAACCAACATCCTTGTCTTCCACCATTTTGAAAAGTCCCCGCTGGGCCTGCCTCAATTGGTGCCCCTCTGCCAGGCAGACGATGCCCCCTTCGCTCCCGTGCGCCCCACATTCCCTTCAAATGGGTGGGGTAGCCCCCTCACCCGGCCAACTGCCCCAAAGGGGAAAGCAATTTGTGGACGGAATTGATTTTTGTATCCCTCAAACCCGTCCACCCGCTCAAGCACATTTTTCCCCTCACGCCCCACTCCAGGCGCTTAGAATGTTCCAGAAGCGACTCCCCCAATGTGGGTCCTGCCCAGATGTCAGGAAGAACCTTGAGGGAAAAAACCCAGGTAGGCGGGAGGTGACTCAAAACAGGTACGCTGGCGTTTTTGAACCTCAGGCTGAATCAAATTCAATTCCGAATTCAGCAGCGCATTAAAAATGTCAAATTCCACAAAACCATTTTCAGGGATTCCCACAATTCCAACAACAGCGACAATCCGAGAACCGCCAAACGGGACTCGGAATCCGCCTGCTGAGCGGCATCAAAATGACGCCACTTTTTTTTTTTTTTTTTTGCAAATTTGGCCCATTTCCCTGCTTTTTACAATGGAAAATGTTCCCTAAAGGTGTACAAAAAGGCGGAAAAAGGCCTTTTCTTATCCCACCCGGATTATAGCCAGAAAGGAATTCCCACCCACTTTCTCCACCACGATTATTAAAATAATAAAATAAAATAAAATAAAACAAATAAAATAAAATAAAATAAAATAAAATAAAATAAAATAAAATAAAATAAATAAAATAAAATAAAATAAAATAAAATAAAATAAAATAAAATAAAATAAAATAAAATAAAACGCCAGGCCTCCACCATTAGAGGCCTTGGCGGGTCAGTTTCATGGCCCTTGTCGTCCCAACGGTGCAGCTTCAAGTGCAGCACCTGTGCAAGGCACAATGACGACACATTGTGATGCCCGTGTGGGTCCCTGTGATGACATCCTTCATGTGCCGCCATAACCACCTCGCTTTTCACCTCCCTCTTCGAGACAGGCAACATTTCCCTTCCTAGGAAAACCCCCTCTTGCGCCAAAGGAGGCTGGCTAGAATTTGGGGGGGCTCGAGGGAGGGGGGATTAAAGGCACCCTGAAAAAAATCTCACCTCCCCCCTCCCCACAGGGCATCACTCCTGTTCTTTTTCCTCTCCTCTCTCCCTTCTTCTTCCTTCTTTCTTCTCCTCTGCCTCCAAAGCCGGAGGGGGGGCCTTAAGCACACCGTCCATATGTAAAACGCTGCAGAACCCCAAATCTTGCAATGAAACCCGGCTTTTTCTACACACACACACACGCACACACGCACACACGCACACACACACACAGAGAGAGCAGAGGAAACAAGAGGGTGTTCCCCGGCAAGGGCCGGGGTGCAGCAGCCAGGGAAGAGAAGGCGGGGTGGGGGCACCCCCAAAAGGCCAGGGCTCTGGGGAGGGGGGGGGAGGCGGCGGAGCCGAGCGGTCGCAGCCAGCTTCCCAGCCATTTGCAACCTCGACCGGCCAGCCGGAGCATCTTTTCTCCCGCCCAACGCGAGACCGGCGAGACCCCCACTTCTCGGGGGGGCTCAGCCGGGTGGGAGAGGGGAGGGTCTCCTCCGCCGGAGCAGCAGCCTCCTGGGTTGGGTGGGGAGCCCCCTCCCCGGCCGCCAGACCCCCCGCGGGCGGGGGACGCCTCGGGCGCCCGCGGGCGCAGCCCAGACCACCCCCCTCTGCCCCCCCCCCGGCCGAGGGACCCCCGGAGCTGGGAGGGAGGGAGGGAGGGAGGGCGGGGGGTCCCGGCGTGGGTTGCCCACCGCGGCCCTTCCCCCCCAGCGGCGGGGGTCTCCGGACGAGGCGAGAGCATCCTTCCCTCCCTCCCTCCCCCCCCGGCTCACCTTCCACGGCGGCGGCCGGCCGCGGGAGCAGCAGCAGCAGCAGCAGGCGGAGCGCGCCCGGGCCGGGCGAGGGGGTGGTCGGGGGCGGCGGCGGCGGCGGGGGGGTCGCCGGGGGCGGCGGCGGCGGGGGTCCCATGGCGAGGCGCTCTCGGCGGCTCTAAGCGGCCATGGAGCTGGGCTGGGCGGGTGGGTGGGTGGGAGGGGGAGGGAGGGGCGGGGGTGGGGGGAAGGGGGAGGGGGCTCTGCCCGCGCGGCCTCCGGAGATGCGGCGGGGGCGGGGGCGGCGGGAGAGGCGGGGGTCTCCGCCGAGCTCGGCCGGGCGCTGCCGATGCTGCCTCCGCCGCCCAGCGCGGGG
Source organism: Bothrops alternatus (assembly GCA_034064705.1). NCBI lineage: Eukaryota > Metazoa > Chordata > Lepidosauria > Squamata > Viperidae > Bothrops > Bothrops alternatus. Next base: position 510,754 of record JARGCV010000532.1, read on the forward strand.
AGGAGACTGGCGCGAGAGGCGGGGAGGGGGCGGCGAGCGCGGGGGAGCCTCTCCGCCCGCCCCCTCCCCTCGCCCTCCCCTCGCCCGGCCGGAGAGGAGGGCGCGCGGTGGAGCCTCCGCGGGCGGGCGCAGTCTATCGGAGGGGAGGGGGAGGAGAGGAGAGGGAGGGGCTGCCTGGGGTTCCCCCTGGGGAAGAGGCGCTCTCGAGGGTCCTGAAATGGGCTGGGGGGGGGGAAAGGGAGCACTCTGCCTGCTCCTCCTTAGGGACTAGCAGCTCCCCGCCTGAAGCATGGGGCTCCTCCAGAGCCTGGATTAAGCTGGCGTGCTCTGAATGGAGGGGGTGGATTCTCCCAGGGTGCCATCCTCAAGTCGGATCTATCTATCTATCTATCTATCTATCTATCTATCTATCTATCTATCTATCTATCTATCTATCTATCTATCTATCTATCTATCTATCTATCTATCTATCTATCTATCTCTATCTTAATTTATCATCTATGCATTCATATCTATCTATCTATCTATCTATCTATCTATCTATCTATCTATCCATCCATCCATCCATCCATCCATCCATCCATCCATCCATCCATCTATCATCTCTCTCTTTCTCTCTATCTCTATCTACCATCATTTACTTATTGAATTTATTTCAAACGACTGGGAGGCTGACAGCACAGTAAAATTAGAAGCATTAAAAATCATCAAATATCAAATGACTGACCACTGACTCAGTGATACATATATATATATTAGCCCCTCTCCAGGGAAGCTTCTGATTTACCAAATTCCTCCTGAAAAACAAATACCACCCCACCCCACCCCATAAGCAAAGAGACCAGATGTGCTGGAAACACACACACACACACACACACACACACACACACACACACACACACACACACACACACGAGAGATAAGAAATCTTGACTAAAACTTCAGTTATCGGTTATCTTATCTCTTGGGCCCACCTTCCCCTTTCCCCCCATTGCATGTTGAGCCAGGGGGTTTAGCTTTAAAATCTTTCCACCATAAACTTTATGGAGACTTTTTACCACAGTCCATAAATTTCCGTGGAACCGAGACTGGAAAGGGGTTTACTTAAGGGGAGGGGGCTAGTTTCTGCCAATTCCCTTCTTGGGGAGGGGGCAACGAGACGTCAGAAGTCAATGGCCCCCTGCGTCCGAAATGCAGAATTGGCTTCAAGCCACCTCCGAGAGGGAGGAGCTTATTCTCGCATCCAATGAGAATTGGTTCTCATGAGGGGGGGGACGGGACCAATCTGTGGCCCAATTGTGATTGTAAGCAGAGGACTGTCCATATTAGGGGGGGGTCTCTGTCCCCTTTCACTGCATCTTCCAGGATGTCAAGAAAAAAAAAATCACAATTATAGCTACTCGCAATCGGGACAGCCCCCCCCCAATACAGGGAATCCTCAAGTTACGACCACAGTCATCCCCAAAATTTACGTTGCTATGCATGAGACGCTGTGACCGTCATAAACGTGAGTCAGCTGCCGAGCGTTTGAATTTTGATCACCTGACGGCGGGGATGCTGCGATGGTCGTAAGTGTGAAAAATGGCCGTAAGTATGAAAAACAGTCCTAAGTCGCTTTTTTCAGTGCCGTCGTAACTTTGAACAGTCACTAAGTGAACGGTTGTAAATTGAGGATTTGACCTGTATTATAGTTTTCAAATCCAGCGAGGAACACTCTTATTCTCCCATATTTATAGGCACAAGTGAGTGTCTCTTAAACCAACTAAAGTTTGCTGAATTATTCAAGACAGGTAAAGAAAAAAAAAACTAAATTTCTACTTCAGGCTGGAGACCCAAAGAAGCTCCTGCAAAAATTCACCTCCAGATCCTCCTCGACTTACAACAGTGGCTGAAAAAAATGACTTATAACTGGTCCTCAGACTTAACCTTTGCAGCATCCTCAGGGTTCAAGGCCTTGAAAGGAAGGGAGGGTGGAAATAAGCATGTTTTCTTGGGATCAGCACACCGTAAATTTGTGTGTGTGTGTATTTTAAAATCCAAAAGAATTTAAAGTTTAGAAACATGACATACATCGTTTAAAATTAAAATAATAAAACAGATGAAGTATATAATGTTACATATATATATATATGATTTGTTCATAAATAAATATATATTAAACTTTTATATATTTTATAAAGAGAGAGAGAGAGAGAGAGAGAGAGAGAGAGAGACTCTTGTCTTATGAAACAGGCCATATTATGAAACAGGCATTGTCTAAACAATATGACCTAGAAGATGCTGCACTGAACGGTTCTCGTTCGGGATCGTTAAAAGGGGATGGAGCGCTGGAAGGGGGTCTTTCGAGATCCTCTAGTCAGACCTCCGCGCCTTTTTCGCACTACGAGGCCTGAGGGAACAGGGTGGAGGGCGAGGATGATGGGTTTCCTGGCTTCAAAAGGAGTGGAAGGAGGGGGGGAGGCAGCATGGTATGCTGGGAAGTGGGTGGGTGGGGGAGATGCCCCGAGCTGTACGTGCTCCTCTCCGGCCATCCCCATGGAAACCTCCAGCCCGCCCCAGGCCCCCCAGCCGGTTTCTGGGTCACGGGAGGCTCCCGTGTCACCCCAGGCCAGGAGGAGGCAAGAGGGGTGCAGCTGGAAGAGGAGGGGGCGGCTGGAGGAGGGGAGCCCCCCCAGGCCTTCCCCCTCAGCCCCTTTGGAAGTGGGGTGCAGCTGCAACTTGTCCCCTTCCTTTCTTCCTTCCTCCCTCCCTTTTCCATCCATCCTTCCTCCCTCCCTCCCTCCCTCCTTCTTTCTCTCCCTCCCTTGCTCCCTCCCTTCCTCCTCTCTTTCCCTTTTCCATCCATCCATCCCTTCCTCCCTCCTTCCTTCCTGCCTTTTCTTCCTTCCTTTTCATGTTTCTTCTCTTTTCCTTTTCCTTCTCTGTGTGGGGGGGAGGGGAGATGGGGGGGGACTGCCGAGGAATCCTGAGCCTGTGCAGAGGGTCAGCCAAGCTGCCTTCAGACTGGGCAAATGTTTTTTTTGGGGGGGGTAGTAACTCAATCTGCCCCTCCAGCCAGGCTCGCTCAGTCCTGGAGATGTGATGCTTCTCCAGATCCACAAAGCCCCCTTTTCATAAAGCGAGGGGTCGGAGTGAGTGAGTGAGTGAGTGTGTGTGTGTGTGTGTGTGTGTGTGTGTAGGGTGGGGGGTCTTATTTGCTTGCTTTCTTGCAGTGTCCCCCTGGGAAGGTCTGGATGCCAATCCTTGAGCATCTAGCGCCCTCTGCTGGCTGCATCCAGGTCTGGACGGAAGAGACAGGTAATCCTTTATTTAAAACAATTTGTTCAGTGACTGTTTGAAGTTACAACGGCACTGAAGAAAATGGACTTATGGCCGTTTTTCACACTTAACGACCGTCCCAGCATTCCCCTGTGGTCACGGCATCAAAATTCAGACCCTTGGCAACTGACTCGTATTTATGACGGTCGCTGCACGCTAGGGTCACGGGATCCCTTTTGGCGACCCACCTGACCAGCCAAGTCAACGGCGGAAGCCGGATTCGCTTAACAACCTCGTCCCTAACTTAAAACCGCAGCGATTCACTTAACATCCGCCACAAGAAAAGTCAGGTCACCCAGATGCAGCCAGCAGAGGGCGCTAGATGCTCAAGGATAACTTCAGACGGACACTAAACTGACCGTTGTAAGCCGAGGAGTCCCTGTAAAGACCCCAAAAGCCTTTCTGACACCCACCGGATCATAAACTCCCCCCCAGTCTCCCCAAGGGGACTCACCGTCCTGAAACCCCCATTCGAATTACTCCACGAAACCTGGAAAACCTTTTGTCAATGATCATTTATTAGATTTGTTTGCAAATGCGGCAGAGACCTCAAGCTCAACGGCTCCCCTTAGAAACGAAAAATAGAGGGTGGGGGAGAAAAGCAGGGAGGGGGCCAAGCAGAAGGAAGGAGACGGGGGGGAGGAGGCTTGCAACTCGTCAGCCCCCTGCGTTATCCCTTCGGGGCGCACGAGAGACGGACGCCCCCAGAGGTAACGCGTTCAGACATTTGTCTCGGGGAACAGCAGGAACCCGGAGAATATGCTATCCGATCCTTCTATGCCCCCCAGCAGTGAGTTTTTCTCCGTCGGCTCCAGCCACACCATCTCGCCCTGGGCCACCCGGAGGACCACCCCACCGGTGGTCACCTGAAAGGTGTTCAGGACGTAGTCGCAGAAGGTCACCACGCTCTCGCTGCTGGCGCTGCCTCGCCCCTTCTTCAGCTTCAGACACAGGTTGCCCCGTGAGGTAGCGTGGTAGGAGAAGTAGTAGATGCCCGGGATCTGGCAGGTGAACTGACCGTAGCGATTGTTGTAGTGGTTCCCCACGTTGGTGATGACCCGGTCAAAGCGGATCGGTCGAGCTCGGCTCGGGGTAAAAGTGGTACCCCGCGTGGCTGAGAAAGCGGATTGGTGGGAGGTTTTGGCATCCCCGGATTCGCCCTTGGGGCCCCGGTCTCCGGGGGGGCCAGGAGGACCTTTGGCCCCGGTGGGTCCCCGGGGTCCAAATTTCCCAGGGAAACCTGGAATTCCCGGTTCCCCTGGTTCGCCAGCGTCCCGGAAGTCTTCGACTCTTCCAGGTGGGCCTAGAAAAGAGACAGAAAAAAAAAAGACACAGGGGTGGATGGGGGAAGCTTCACTGTGGGTCCTAGCGAGCACTGAGCTCCCAGCCTACCTTGTAGGGTTGTTGCTGTGGGTGCAGACTAAGGGGGTGGGTGGGGAAGAAGAACCGGAAGGGAGAATTCTTCTTCTCCTTTCTCCTTCTTTCCCTCCTCCTCCTCCTCCTCCATCTATTTCTCCATCTTCTTCTCCTTCTCCACTTCCATCTTTCCCTTCTCCCTCTCATTTGGGACTGCCGCCAGCAATCTGCCAGCAATTACAGCGACTACACGGACCCGAATGCTAATTATGCTCGTGCTAACGCAGCTCCTGATTTTCCCCAGTTCCTCCAAATTCAATAAAACTTTCTGATAAGTGGTTTGGGCGAATGGAGGACAAAAGGTTGGCGAAGCTCCTGAGGTAGAGACTTTGTTCACCCCTGTTGCAGTAGACCTCCTGCAAGGCTGGACTAGATGACCCAAGCTCCCTCCCCACCTTTTCCTTCCCCTGCCTTAGATGGAAAGGTCTCTGGCCACCTTCATAGGATCCTTTAATCTCTGGCCTCCTTTTGCTTACCTCGCTCTCCTTTGTGCCCGTCAACTCCATCCTGGCCGTCGGAACCTGGAGCTCCTGGCATTCCAGGGGTCCCTGGAATAAGTGGGGGTCCTTCACAGCGGCTGGCCTGTGCCAGCCACGCTGCAGGCAGGCAGAGCATCAGCACCCCGACCGCCACCTTGGCGCTGAGCATCCTGGACGGGCACAGAAAGCAACAGAGCGATTAGGTGGAATTGCCTCCCCCCCCCAGACAAAGGACTTCAACTCCCAGAATGCTCAGCAATGCCCATCCTGGCTGGGGAACGCTGGGTGTTGAAGGCCACCAGCCTGGGTTTCAGTTTTCAGATGGGTGGGACTTCAACTCCCAGAATTCCCCCGGCCAGCCATGCCAGGAGTTGAATTCTGGGAGTTGAAGTCCATCCGTCTTAAAAGTTCCCGAGATTGAGAAACGCTGGTTTATTTCATACCATAGTTTGCCAGTTAGGGCTCTGGGAACTCAGCCTTTGCCTTACGTTAACCTGGGTTTAGCAAGGTCATCAGAATCTCCTCTCCTGCTTTCCTTGAGCTTTCATTAAAATATGTTGTGGGTCCTCATCAAGGGAGGCTTTTAAGAAGAGACTGGACAGCCCTTTGTCCGAAAAGATACAGGGTTTCCTGCTTGAGCAGGGGGTTGGACTAGATGACCTCCGGGGTCCTTTCTAGGCCTGTTATTCAGCCCTGGTGGACACCAACAGAAACCCTCCATCATCCAAGTCACGGTTGTCCCAAAGCTGCTTCCCCCCCCCAAAAAAAACTTTCTTAGTTTTTTATTTTTTAAAAAAATGTTTCGCTCCTTTAGCAGAGATGGCTAAAGCGACTGCTTTGATCGAAGAAGGGGGAAAAAAAAACCACAATTATTTTTTGTTTCGACTTGGAAACCATTTCTGGACTTTGTGCTTGAGGTGGGGGGAAAAAAAGGAAACTTCGATTTTGGGTTTCACCGATTAGACAGGCTAGTTTATTCTATTAGGCGATGGTAAAGAAAAAATATATTGAGATTTGACGTTATTATTATCTTATTCTACCAAGGGAGCCGGAAGCCAATGCCTTTTCTTTCTTTTTCCCCCTTTTTCCTACACTTTCCCTTCCCTTTATTTTCCTGCTGTTTTATTTGGTCTTTCTGCATTTTATAGTCTAAAAGAATAAAAAAAAGATTTTTTTAAAAAAAGAAAAAATATATATGTCGCTTCTCGCCCAAGAACTGAAGAAGCTTCTTGGAGGACAAACGAAATGTTTTCCAAGGGAAGCCACCACCACCACCACAACAACAGCAATGACAACAAGAAGAAGAAACTCCCGTTGTCTATGGAGAGTCTCCGTCATCCAGCTGGACTTTCCTGTTTTTCCTTTGAAGATGTTTCGCTTCTGATCCCAGAAGCTTCTTCAGCTCTGACTGGACGGTGGGGAGTGGAAGGATTGTTATGTTGCGCCCTGCGTTTGTGAAGGGGTTGTTTTGTTCCGCCAAGGGACCGATCTGCACAGGGCTCCCTGCCCTGTGCTGTCTGCAAGGAGTATAAATCCTTCCCTTCCCCACCATCCGAAGAAGCCGAAGAAGCTTCTCAGATGAGTAGCGAAAACTCTTCAAAGAAAAAAACAAGAAAATCCAGTTGCTTCTTGAAAAAAGACACTTTTGGGACAAGCTGGCGGGTCCTTTTGTGGACCCCCCCCCAAGAATCTGCGATTCACCACCGACATAAACACACACACACACACACACACATCTTGCAAAGGTGCTGAGCTCCACAGCAAAAATCTGCCCCTCCCTCAAAAAAAACCTCATTTTCTTACCTGGCCCTTCGGTCTGTGCACTCAAGCTAGCAAGTGTTAGCCTCTCCGGTGCTGTTGGAAAAGTCAAAAGCGATTTGTCGGATGGGACAGGCGTGTGTGTGTGTGTGTGTGTGTGTGTGTGTGTGTGCACACAGACCTCTGGGCTTCAGGCTGCTGACCTCACCCCCCCCCTTCCTCCACGTTGTGTTTGCCACAAGGAGGAAACTGGCCCAAGCTTCTGCTTTCTGCTGGGTGACCCCCCCCCCTGTACCCTCATCTGCCTTGCCAGCAGTTTCACATCCATCCTTCTCACGGGTGGGGTGGGGGGCAAGCAGGATGCGTCTCGGGGTCTTTTCTGCGACCTCTGCAAAAAAAAAAAGATAAAGAAAGAGGAATAGCTGGGTTCCTGGTGGTTTTTGTGGTTTTGGGTCTATTCTCTCTTTTCTCTGGCTCCGGGGGGGGGGGGGAACGACACACGGGGGGGGGAAGTGTTTTGCAATCAGAACCCTGTCTTTGTCATCTCTGAGGAGTTTAATTTTGCTTGGTGTGCAAAGCCCAAAGGTGCCCAGCCAGCCAAAGAGAAGCTGAGGATGACAACTGCAAAACAGTGAGGATGACAACTGCAAAACAGTGGGAGAGAAAGAGAGAGAGAGAGAGAGAGAGAGAGAGAGAGAGAGAGAGAGAGAGAGAGAGAGAGAGAGAGAGAGAGAGAGAGAGAGAGAGGGAGGGAGGGATGGATAGATAGATAGATAGATAGATAGATAGATAGATAGATAGATAGATAGATAGATAGATAGATATAGATAAATAGATATAGAAATGATAGGTAGTTAGAGATAGATAAATAGATATAAAGATAGATATAAAGAAATGATAGATAGATAGATAGATAGATAGATAGATAGATAGATAGATAGATAGATAGATAGATAGATAGATAGATAGATGATAGATGGATGGATGGATGGATGGATGGATATAAAGATAAATACATATAGGGAAATGATAGGTAGTTAGAGATAGATAGATAGATAGATAGATAGATAGATAGATAGATAGATAGATGGATGGATAGATATAAAGATAAATAGATATAAATGATAGGTAGTTAGAGATAGATAGATAGATAGATAGATAGATAGATAGATAGATAGATAGATAGATAGATAGATAGATAGATGATGGATGGATGGGTAGGTAGGTAGGTAGGTAGGTAGGTAGATGGATAGATAGACAGGGATGATCTTGATGTATATATATGTGTGTGTGTGTGTGTCTGTGTGTGTGTGTATATAATTTTGTGGGTTTTATATGTTTTAGCTTTTAAAATTTTTGTATTCCAGTCTTCTTATGCTGGTCTCTGATTATAATAAATATTTGATTGCTTGATTGGCTGATTTGAGCTTCTGTGTCATTCAGCTCTGAACCAAAATTAATCCACTTCAGAAACCAGCTCCAGAGTTCCTGAATTTAATGGGATGAGAAATTGCCATTCCGTCAGAGTTCTCCATTGATCGGGGGGGGGGGCAAAGTCAGGTGCCTCTTAAGAGGGGCTGAACCTGGGAGAGAGAACTTGGGGTTCAATTTTTGAATGGTTTCTCCTTAAACCATCCAGGTCACCCGAGTGAGTCATTTATTTCATTTATTCATACACTGTATATACTGTACATTTGCATAATGTAACACCCTAAATCGCTGTTTCTCAACCTTGGCAAGTTTAAGCAGGGTGGACTTCAACTCCCAGAATCCACCAGCCATTCTTTTGGCAACCTTTTAAGATGGATGGACTTCAACTCCCAGAATCCACCAGCCATTCTTTTGGCAACCTTTTAAGATGGATGGACTTCAACTCCCAGAATCCACCAGCCATTCTTTTGGCAACCTTTTAAGATGGATGGCCTTCAACTCCCAGAATCCACCAGCCATTCTTTTGGCAACCTTTTAAGATGGATGGCCTTCAACTCCCAGAATCCACCAGCCATTCTTTTGGCAACCTTTTAAGATGGATGGACTTCAACTCCCAGAATCCCCCAGCCATTCTTTTGGCAACCTTTTAAGATGGATGGCCTTCAACTCCCAGAATCCACCAGCCATTCTTTTGGCAACCTTTTAAGATGGATGGACTTCAACTCCCAGAATCCCCCAGCCATTCTTTTGGCAACTTTTTAAAGATGGCTGGCCTTCAACTCCCAGAATCCTCCCTCCCCCAGCCAGCATAGCTTGGCAGTTGTGGGAGTTGAAGTCCACCCATCTTAAACTGGGCAACGTCGAAACGCATCCCGCGGGAAGCGATTGTGTACGAGCAAATCAAAGACCGCTTGACTGTTTTTTGTTTTGGTTTTTTTTTTCAATCACAGTTACAAACTCTTTATTTTATTTATTTATTTTTTTGCAATAAAGTGGAAGCAACCTGGAGCAACAGCAAAGCCAGGGGGAGAGGCAGAAGGTGGCTATCCCGGGGAAGTTAATCGGGGAAAAGCAGGAAGCCGGAGAAGACGCTGTCGGCCCCCGCTATGCCAACCATGCCATTGTAGTCGTTGACCGCCAGCCAGATCTGGTCCCCGGCTTGCAACTGGAGCAAGACCCCTCCGGAGCTGACCTGCTTGGGGTTGGAAAGGTGGTCGCAAAAGCTGGCCACTTTCTCCCGGTTCCGATACAGGTTGACGCAGAGGTTGGACGTCAAGGAGGTGTGGAAGACGAAGTAGTAGACACCCGGGATGCGGGAGGTGAACTTGCCCGTGGTGGTGTCGTAATCGTGGTAGGTGTTGGTGATGTTGCCGTGGAAGACCACCGGGGCGTTCCTCACCGGATGCGCGTGGGTCTGGCGCTTGACCGAGAAGGCCGACTGGTACATGAGCTTGTGGCCGCCAGGGTCTCCGGTCTCACCTCGTTCGCCTTTGGGGCCGACGTCTCCCAGGACGCCGGAAGATCCCCGAGGCCCACTTTTCCCGGGCAGACCAGGAACACCGGGAGAGCCTGTTTCTCCTTTGGGTCCGTGGCTTCCAGGAAGGGCTGGAGGGCCTAGTGATTGGAGACGAGGTGAGTTGGAAGCAAGGACCACATCACCCAGCTAATCTGCAACTTACTACCGTAACAGAGTTGGTAAGGGACCTTGGAGGTCCTCTAATCCAGCCCTCTGCTCAAGCAGACCTTATACCCTTCCAGACAAATGGCTGCCCAGTCTCTTCTTGAAAGCCTCCACTCACCATTTCTGGTGGCAAGGAGTTCCACTGGTTAATTATTCTCACTGTCAGGAAATTTCTCCTTAGTTCCAGCTTGCTTCTCTCCTTGATTAGTTCCCATCTGTTGTTTGTCGTCCTGCCTTCAGGCGCCTTGGAGAATAGGTGGGACCCCCTCCCCTCTTCTCTAGGGCAGCCCCTTAGAGATTGGGTTTGGGGTTTATTTATCTGAAATTCACGTCTGTCCCTTGTTTTTCCACCTATTTTCCCCTTGTTTTTCCTTTAAGCATACACAATCATGATAAATAGCCATGGCAGTGAGGGTCCAGCCAGACTTGCAAAAAGATAGGCAGGCTCACCCAGATTGTTCAAATGAGGAGGGGGCAAACAGGAGCTACTAACCTGGTTCTCCTTTGGATCCCTTATAACCATCTCGGCCATCTCTCCCCGGAGGTCCGGGGACTCCGGGGAGACCCGGTGCCCCGTAGACATAACTTAGAGGATCTGCTGCGCAGGAGACATCTCCCAGGATCAGAAGGAGGATGATCCAGACCAGCATCCGCACCCAGGTCCTGTCCATCCTGCAGGGAGACAGAATCAAGCCATGTTTTCTTTTCTTTTCTTTTTTGCAAACTTGGCCATTTTAAAACGTGTGGACTTCGAATCCCAGAATTCCCAACCGGCAAGTCCCAGAATTCTTTCACTAGCATGCTGACCACGGAATTCCGGGAGCTGAAGTCCACACATCTTAAAATTGCTAAGGCTGAGAAACTTTAGCAAAGGAAAGCTCTTACTGGGGTCATAATGACACAGAGTGTTGGTTAAGAACTTAATAATAATAATAATAATAATAATAACAACAACAACAACAATCATAATGGAAAAAGAGGGAAATGGAAAGGAAAGGGAAGGGAAGGAATAATAATAATAGTAACAATAATAACAACAATAATAATGGAAAAAGGAAAATGGAAAGGAAAGAGAATGAAAGGAAAGGAAAGAGAATGAAAGGGAAGGGAAGGAAAGGAAAGGGAAGGAAAGGAAAGGAAAGGGAAGGGAAGGAAAGGAAAGGAAAGGAAAGGAAAGGAAAGGAAAGGAAAGGAAAGGAAAGGAAAGGAAAGGAAAGGAAAGGAAAGGAAAGGAAAGGAGAAGAGAGGAGATTGGAACAACCTGATTTTTCTTCCCCAGACTTCAATCCTTCTGCCTTACAGGGGATTATAAATGCTTTTGTCAAGAATAAATTAATTTCCCAGCTGATCTGCCAATCGCTCCCCCCCCCCAAAAAACAAATTCAGTTGTTTTGAGAGGAACCAATTGCTGTGTCTTCCCCGGGAAAAAAGATTTCTTTCCTGAACCTTTGGGAAAAGACCGAAAATCCCGTGGGGAGGGTCCACTTACCTCTCAGGGACTCGGCGGGATCCTAGCAGATCCTGCAAGCAACAGGAATTAACCAGTGGCCGGCTAGTTGAGGGCAGAAGAATCGTCTTGCAGCGGCATCAGCCTTCATGAGGAAGTTGGTGGTCCCAAAAGAAGAAAAAAGGAACTAGTCCACCTCGTGTTGTGCTTCTCTTTTGAATCTAAAACCTCAGCGTCAACAATTCTGCTGCTTTGTAACCCGTTAATTTCAATCTGCCCCAGGGCTGAATAAGGAGAGATTTAGCTGAAAATCAGAATTCAGCCATGAAAACTACTCACCGACTACCTGCTAGGATTGTTGTGAAGGTATAGGCAGGGTGTCCTTGCTTGAGCAAGGGGTTGGACTAGAAGACCTCCAAGGCCCCTTCCAAGCTCTATTCTCATTGATTGATTCATTGATTGAAATGGTCTAGGAGTCTCCTGCTTAAGCAGAGGGTTGGACTACAAGACCTCCCAGGTCCCAACCAGCCCTAGGATTCTATGTTCAAAGATGAAATGGGAGTGGGCCCACGAGGAAGAGCAGAATTACATAGGATCACAGGCCTGGAAAGGGACCTTAGAGGTCTTCTAGTCCAACCCCCTGGTCCAAGGCAGGAGACCTTATATACCATCCCAGATAAACGGTTGTCCAATCTTTTTTTTTTAAACCCTCCAGCGATTAAGCACCCACACTTTCTGGTGGCAAGTCGTTCCACTGGTTCATGTCCAATCTTTTTTTAAAAAAAAAACCCTCCAGCGATTAAGCACCCACACTTTCTGGTGGCAAGTCGTTCCACTGGTTCATTGTCCTAACTGTCAGGAAATTTCTCCTTAGTTCTAGGTTGCTCCGAAAGGCAAGCATGTTCCATTAATTAGCCAGCCCTAAATATAATTAAAGCACTCCGTAACACATCCGTGCTTCCGGGTCAGAACTGATGGTGAGGAAGCCCATAATTTAAATGATTTTAATTATAAGATTATTATGGAGAGGTTGTTATAGGCACGGTGGGTGAAATTCACAGGTCTTGTTGAGAGGGATGAAATGGCTTTTCTGATTAGAGAGATTGTCTCCATTGAACCGAATAATGGGATGACGGAGCTGGAGGGGATCTTGGTGGTCATCTAGTGCAACCCCCTGCTCAAGCAGGAGACAAATGGCTGTCCAATCTCTTCTTCACAAACCTCCATTGATGGGAGTATTTATCGATGGCTGTGACAGGCATTTTCCGTAAATGTCTGTAATTGATTGATTTCAGGCTTGTGTTTTTCCAGGGAAAAAAATTCTGGAAAACGCAATGTTTTCAAAATCCTCAAATGGAAGGCTTGGAAGGGAGCCTGAAGGTCACCTAGTCCATCCCCTCCCTGCCATTATTACAGCATCCCCGATGGGCCGCTGTCCAGCAAAGGCATGCCCCCTCCTTTAAAAGTAGCATTTTGCCATCAGGACCTTTGATCCGATCTCTCCTCCTTTTATATCCATTTCATAGAATGGGAGACTGGTTGAGCGTAAGGGACCTTGGTGGTCATCCAGTCTAACCCCATGCAGGAATTCGAATTAGGTTATTAAAATCTGGGATGGGAAGATGGGAAGGGACGTGGCGGGGGTGTCATCTAATCCAGTGCTCCCCAAATTTTTTCTTTCTTTTTTTCCTTCTCAGAAAAAAAATTATCGACCTTGCAAGAGCCGGCCGTACGCTCCTTCCTTCGGCATCGTCATAACTTTGAACCGACGGTCTGGACTCGGAAGTACGATGTTAATTTCACTGTATTCATAATTGTATGCATCAGTGCCACTGTGTGCTTTTCAAATAATTCACCATTCTGGGTTTTTTTATATTTTCATACAGGTATTATATGTTGTCTCTGAGAATTTCATGCACCAGGCTGCATTTTGTAAACGCCGTACAAAAAAAATAAATAAACTTATGTCTAGGTGTATTTAACCATGTAGTATTTGTTCTGTTCTAAATAACAATTGCAGTTCTCTCCTTCCTTCCTTCCTTCCCTCCTTTTTTCCTTCCTTTCCTCCCTTTCTTCCCTTTTTCCCCTCCCTTTCTCCCTCCCCGTCCTGTTTTTCCTTCCTTTCATACTTTGTTCCTTCCCTCCCTCCCTTTTTCCTCTGTTTTTTCCTCTCCCTTCCTATTTTACCTTCCTTTTTTCCTTCGTTCCTTCCTTCTCTCTTCCTCCCTTTTTTCTTCCTTCCTTCCTTCCCTCCCTCCTTTTCTTTCTTTCTTTCTTTCTTTCTTTCTTTCCTCTTTTTTCTTTCTTTCTCTTCTTTCTTTCTTTCTTTCTCTTCCTTTTTTTCTTCCTTCCTTCTTTTTTCTCCCCTCCATTGAGCCCCCTCTCCCACACGGGGCAAGGTCACCACCCTGAATTGATCAGACGACGTTTGACCTTGAGAAGATTTTTATTTGGCAGCAGCTAGCAGGGGAACCTGTCTCTCAACCCAGGAAGTCAGGCCCAGGCCTCCCTCGCAGGGGCAGCGTTGCCAAGCAAAGCATTGCATTCAGCCAAAGGGGGCGTCCCGGAGGGGGGGGCGAAACCCCGAGCTGGGTCAAGCCTTGGTGGGGAACAAGAGGAATCCGCTGAAGACGCTGTCGGCCTCCGAGCCCTGGTAGATGCTGGCCCCACCCGGGGGGTCGCTGTCCAGCCACACCTGGTCCCCTTGGGCCAGCTGCAGGACGCTGCCCCCCGAGTTGACCTGCAGCAGCCCCTGGCTCTGGTCGCAGAAGGTGGCCACCGAGCTGTCCCGCTGCATCAGGTCCAGGCAGAGGCTTCCTTTGGAGACCACCTGGAAGGTGAAGTAGTAGTAGCCGGGTACCCTGCAGGTGAACTTCCCCGTCTGGGTGCTGTAGGCGTTGTCCTGGTTGGTGATGCTGTGGTCGAAGACCACGGTTTTGGGGGACAGCCCGGGAGAGGGGTCCTTGCGAGAAGCCGAGAAGGCCGTCTTGGGCTGATTCTCAACGTTGCCCACTTGGCCCTTGGGGCCCCGATCCCCTACTGGCCCAGTGGGGCCCATGAGGCCATCCGGGCCTCGGAAACCTTGGTCGCCTGGTTGCCCCGCAGGGCCGGGCTCCCCCGGTTCGCCTTTCGGGCCCCGGATTCCGCTGCTCTGGGTCCCCATCCCTGGAAGGAAAGAAGAGAGGAAAAAATCAGGGGGAGGGGACGGGCCCACGGGAGGTCTTCTAGTCCAACCCCCTGCTCGAGCAGGGTTCAAGGGACGATGGAATTGATTGGGAGGAAGCCAATAATTAAAATTGTTTTGATGTAAGGTTATTATGGCGATTAGGCGTGGATTCCAGGATGGAGATGGGGTTTGGGACTCCAGCCCCCCCCCATTGAGAGAAAGGGGTCGTGCCCCCCAATACGGTAGTAGCAAGGTCCCTTCCAATTCTGTTATTCTATTCTATTCTATTCTATTCTATTCTATTCTTTATTATTTCTAATTCTATTCTATATTTTCCGTTCCATTCTATTCTATTCTATTCTATTCTATTCTATTCTATTCTATATTATTTCTAATTCTATTCTATTCTATTCTATTGTACTGTATTGTATTCTATTGTTTATTATTTCTATTGTATTCTACTGTACTGTACTCTATTCTATTCTTATTCTATTCTATTCTATTCTATTCTATTCTATTCTATTCTATTCTATTCTTTTCTGTTCTGTTCTATTCTATTCTATTCTATTCTTATTCTATTCTGTTCTGTTCTGTTCTGTTCTATTCTATTCTATTCTATTCTATTCTATTCTATTCTATTCTATTCTATTCTATTCTATTCTATTCTATTCTATTCTTATTCTGTTCTGTTCTGTTCTATTCTATTCTATTCTATTCTAAACTTGAATACCTACAGCAAACCTGTCATTCTTAATTTCTTTTTCTTTTTTAGTTTTTGCTTTTTGCTTTTTTGCATTTTTGCTTCCCTGTTTTTGCTTTGCTTTCCTTTGCTTCATTCTTGGCTACCTGCTGGCAATTATTACTATTATTACTATTCTTATTACTATTCTTATTATTATTTACCTGGTGCACCCATGTCTCCTTTTTGGCCTGGCCTTCCATTCCTTCCTGGGGCTCCGGGGTGCCCGTCTCTGCCCTGGGGTGCTTGGCAGACGTTCTGCTGGGCAGCCACCACATCCAGCGTCACGATCAACACAGCGACGGCCAACCACAGGCGGCTTGCCATCTTGCCTCTGTGGCCACGAGCAGAGAAGAGGGTGAGAGACCTTTGTTTCCCCCCTCTTTTTCTCCTACTTGGGGAGGGGGAAGGAATTGCCCACCGCCCAGAAGTTTCTCACGCTCTGCAAGCCACGGAACCATTTTCAAGGCTTCCATTTGCAAAGCCAGGCTGTTTATTTTCTCACAAACCACTTTGAGTTACAACTGTTGGGAAGAAGACTAGAAATGAAACTCCATTTTGTCCGGAATGGTCTAGTAGGGTCTCCTGCTTGAGCAGAGGGTTGGGCTGGATGACCTCTGAGATCCCTTCCAAACTCTGTCATTCTCTCCGTTATTCTGTCATTCTCTCATTCTGTCAGTTATTCTGTCATTCTCTCATTCTACCTGTTATTCCGTCATTCTGTCTGTCATTCTATTATTCTGTCTGGAAGGGTCTCCTTTCTGGGAGTTGAAGCCCACCCATCCTAACGTTATCAGGGCTGAGAGACCCTGGACCTTGCTGGGCAGAAAATCCAGGAGAACCTCAACAGCTTTCCTACAGATGGACCTCCACGGTAACGCTCTCTTCCAACCATCTGGTGAACAAGAGGAGTGTCCATCAGAACAGGCCAAAAGGGGCAAAGCTGGGGAATAAACCCAACATTGAATTGAAGTCCCTTCTGGAAGGAGACTCCAAAATACCACTTACCTCCTTGGAAAAAAAGACGATCCAGACCAGATTTCTGGGGAGAATGGTCTCCCTTTGCTGGGCGCAGGAACAGACAACCGGAAGGAGGAGAGTCCCAGATGGCTGAGGTTGGCTGAGTAAGACAACTCAAAAGTTTCCCTTCCTCCTTTCCTCTTTCAATTGCTTCCTCTTGCGCGCAGCCCCCACCGGCCACCAACGAATTGGGCCCATTGCCTTCTCCTTCCACGGAGAAGGGGAACTCATCAAATTTGCAGACGACACCCAAGAGCGCGAAAAACAGGCTACTGACTTATGAACTGGTATTGTTGTTATTTCTACAATAGTAGCAAAAATACGATGGAGAGGTTTCCACCCAATTTTATATACATCGATAGTGTTATGAATTGTAATTGTTTGATGAGAGGAAAAGGGGAAAAAAATAGGGGGAAGAAAGGAAGATCCAGGAAAAAATACGGGATTGTGCAGTGCTGAATAGATTCATATTGAAGAAGTTAACGTTAAATACGTGAACCCAGACCACAGGTTGTTTACTAAGCTTTAAAGACTGTAATTTTTTTAAAAAAATAATAAAACCTATATTATTATTATTATTATTATTTATTTATTTATTAAATTTCTATACCGCCCCTCTCCCGAAGGACTCAGGGCGGTTTACAGCCTTAAAATTTAAAAAACATATAAATGTACAAAATTAAAATATTTAAAAATAAATTAAACAAATTAGGCCATAAAATCTATAAAACCCAATATATACAAATCCTAAAATCTTAAAAATTACAAAAATCCTAAAAATTGCACAATCCCCCTAAAACATTTTCACCCGGTTGGAGCCGGAGCTTCTATGCCAGGCCGGCCTGTTGAAAAAGGAAAGTTTTCAGTTCCCGACGGAAGGTGCGTAAGTCCGTCATCGTACGGAGTTCGGGGGGGGAGCTCGTTCCAAAACGTTGGAGCTCCCACAGAGAAGGCTCTCCCCCTGGGGGTCGCCAGTCGACATTGTCTGGCCGACGGCACCCTGAGGAGGCCCTCTCTGTGGGAGCGTACCGGACGGCGGGAGGTATTTGCTAGCAGTAGGGGGTCCTGTAAGTATCCGGGTCCGATGCCATGGAGCGCTTTAAAGGTGGTCACTAACACCTTGAACCGCACCCGGAAGACCACCGGCAACCAGTGCAGCTCGCGCAGGAGCGGTGTTACATGGGAGCGCCACGACGCTCCTGTCACTACCCGCGCGGCCGCATTCTGGGCCAGCTGAAGCCTCCGGGTGCACCTCAAGGGGAGCCCCATGTAGAGAGCATTACAATAGTCCAGCCTGGAAGTGACGAAGGCGTGAGTAACTGTGCATAGCGAGTCCCGGTCTAGGAAGGGACGCAACTGGCGTACCAGGCGAACCTGATAGAACATCCTCCCGGCCACGGCCGCCAGATGGTCCTCTAAAGATAGCCGTGAATCCAGGAGGACTCCCAAATTGCGAACCCTTTCCACGGGGGCCACTGTTTCGCCCCCAACAGACAACAAAGGAGTCAATTGACTAAACCGGGACGACGGTAGCCTCTTGGAAGGGTTGAGCTTGAGTCCGTTCTTCCCCATCCAGACCCGCACGGCCTCCAGGCATTGGGTCAGCACGGCAAGAGCATCGTTGGGGTGGTTCGGCGTGGAAATGTACAGCTGAGTATCATCAGCGTACAGATGGTACTCCACACCAAAACCACGGATGATCTCACCCAGCGGTTTTACATAAATGTTGAACAGTAGGGGCGAGAGGACCGACCCCTGAGGTACCCCACATACAAGGGGTCTCGGGGTCGACCTCTGACCCCCTGTCAACACAGACTGCATCCAGCCGGAGAGGAAGGAGGCGAACCACCGCAAAACAGTGCCCCCTATACCTAACCCCTCCAACCGTTGCAGCATGATACCATGATCGATGGTATCAAAAGCCGCCGAGAGGTCCAATAGCATATATATATATATACGATATATATAAATTTGCAGACGACACCAGGTTGGGGCGAATAGTCCATATTTTGGAACATAAGTTCAAAAGCCAGAAGGATGTTGACAAACTTTGAGCATTGGGCCCTATCTAACAGTTTGCAGTTCAGTGATGAGAAAAATAAAGTTTTGCACTTAGGCAGGAAAAAAAAACCAAATGCACAGGTATGGAAGAGGTGGGACCTGGCTCAATAGCAGTAACTGTGAGAGGGATCTGGGATTAAACAGGAGCCAGCCGCGTGCTGCAGCTGCCAAAAAGGCCAACACAGTCCTAAGGCTGCATTAACAGAGGGATAGAATCAAGATCAGGTGAAGTGTTACTGCCACTTTATAATGCCTTGGTAAGACCAGACTTGGAATAGCAGATCCAGTTTTGGTCACCACGATGTAAAAAAGTCATCGCGACTCTAGAAAGAGTGGCGAGAAGAGCAACAAAGATGATTAGGGGGCTGGAGGATAAAAACATGTAAAGAACGGTTGCAGGAATTGGGGATGGCTGGTTTAATGAAAAGAAGGATTAAGGGGAACAAGAAAGCAGTCTCCCAATATCTGAGGGGCTGCCACAAAAAAGAAGGGGTCCACCTGTTCTCCAAAGCCCCTGAAGGCAGGACAAGAAACAACGGATGGCAACTAACCAAAGAGAGAAGCAACCTAGAACTAAGGAGGAATTTCCTGACAGTGAGGACAATTAACCAGTGGAACTGCTTGCCTCCAGAAGTTGTGGGTCCTCTATCACTGGAGGTTTCCAAGAAGAGACTGGACAACCATTTGTCTGAAATGGTATAGGGTCTCCTGCCTGAGCAGGGGGTTAGACTAGAAGACCTCCACGGTCCCCTCCAGCCTTATGGTTCTATATTCTTACAATAAAGTAGAATTAACTTATCTGGTCCCGTTTCCTGTCCGGTGTATCAGATATGGCTGCTATGTTGTAAGTCTAGAGATGCAATTATCCCCCTCGTCCTAATAAATGAGGGGGGGGTCTCTTCTGAGTCCATTGTTTACCTGAGGGCTACACAGTCTCTTTTCTTGTAAAACTACATTGACAGAATCTTGTAAGTCTTATTTTTGATCGCTTAATGACCTGGCAAGTTATAAAAAATCCTGCACGTATGAAGTATTGGCAAGGCCACACCGTGATGGAAAACATCTTGCTGAGCAAAGCTTATTTTCATCCTCGTTGTTATTATTTATTTACTGTCTTCTGACCAGTTTTGGCGAGGCAGCAGCGAAAGGAACAAAAGCCTTCTGCTTTTCGGCTGGGAAACAAGATCCTTCCCTTTTTTTTTCTGATCCAGCCAATTTTCATCACTCTGCAATTTTTGGATCTCGTGCGATGCAGCCAGAGATAAATTTAAAGTACCCGACAGTTTCGGGGAATTTTTTTAAAAAAAGGAAGAGGACACTTTTTTGGGGGGGAGGGGAGTGCCCTGCATTTGCCCTTCTAGTTTTGTGGGGGGTGGGTGGGTGTCAAACCACTAGGCTGCATTGGTGAAATCAGCTTTGGTGGCGTTGTGTAAAGAGGAGAACCGGCAAGCACGGATCGTGTGCAGATGGCAAAGTCGCTGACCGTTCAAATCAGGGAGCAAATACTATTCTGCTCCCAATAAAAACTATCCAGTGTTGTTTTTTTTTTCAATCCGCTTTTTCAATATTAAAGCAAACAACATTAAGCATGAGATCATATTAAGAGGCAATCATCATATAACATAAAATACAACATTAGGTATTAGTCTTTGTAAACGTCTGGTTTGGTGAACATTCTTCACTCTTCATGTCGAGCCTCAACTATACGCCAGATACATTTTATTTGATTGGTGTTTCTCTTGTATGTAGTCTATCCACTGTTTCCAGTCTGTCAAATATTGTTCATTTGAGCGATCTTTCAAATATGCCGATATTTTCGCCATTTCCGCCAAATTTATTACTTTCAAAGTCCATTCTTCCATAGGTGGTATTTCTGGATTCTTCCAGTATTGTCCCACCAACAATCTGGCTGCTGTGATCAAGTTCAGAAATAAGCTCGTCTCTGAGGTAGTGCAATCTTTTATGATCCCTAACAAAAAAAACTTGAGGTAGAAAGTCAATACGCTTTTTGAATATAGTTTGGAGTGTCCACCATATCTTCCTCCAGAAGGCTTTGATTTTTCTGCATGTCCACCATACGTGAAAGTATGTAGCCTCCCCATCGCCACACCTCCAGCACTTGGGCTGGGTGTCTGGATAGATGTATGATAGTTTTTTCGGGTCTAGATGCCACCTGTAGAACATCTTGTAGAAGTTTTCCCTTAGCTGTTGCGCTTTCGTGAATTCTACATTTCTCACCCAGATTTCCTCCCACGTTTCCATCGTGATCGGATGTCCAAAGTCTTGTTCCCACTTTACCATACAGTTCTTGACTAGCACCGTCTCAGAGTCAATTTCTATTAGTACACTGTACACTCGTTTGATATGCATGATCCCCTGCTCTCTAATCTGTTCAATTAAAGTCTTGTAGTCTGGGATATGCCTTTCTTCTTGTCTTTATGCCACCTTGACTGCAGTTGTAGGTATGATAGCCAGGTACCTCCTGTTCCTTCATCTGCTAGCGTTGTTTGTGACTTTAAGGAGAACCCATTTTCTTCTTCCAGTACCAGTTTACTATAGGGCACTTCTCCCTGCTCTTGGGTTATGTTTACATCCCCTATTGCGTGTCCGGGGATCGTCCATATGGGGATCTTATCGTGTAGCAGGTGTTTATATTTCCTCCAGACCCATAACAATGGGATTCGTAGTGGGTTCTCCTTGAAGTTCCTGTCTGCCTTTTTGTCGTATACCAAGTATGCGTGCCAGCCGAATAGTAGACTGTTTTTTTAAATTAGGCCCTTTTCTATTTTAAATTTTGTTCCAAACATATTGGGAAGAGAAGGGAAGATCTGGGGACCACCCATAAAAGAGGAAAATGTCAGATCTAAGAAGACAAAATCAAAGATAGGGCAAAAGTAAAAGTAAACTGCAGCATCTTAACCTTCTGTAAAATCATAGAATGGAGACTTGGAAGGATCCTGAAGATCATCTAGTCTGGTGTTCCTCAATTATTTTCTGTTTTGGCATTTTTGGCTTCATGCACTGGCATGATTTCTTCTGTCCAGCAGGGGGCGCTGTTTCTCTAACCTACAAATGGTGATTATTTTGTGTGGATTCCCCGCAGGATTCCCTCGTGGAAAATCGCTAGATTCAGAATTAAAGTATCCTCAGAGAGGAAGATGTTGCCCTCCAGAGGAGATGAGTGGTGTTCCAGCTTTGGGATCAGCCGCCTTCCCATCCCACTGATGGGAAACCTATTAAAACCCCCCCAAAAGAAAACCTTTCTTTCCAAGAAAGGAAACTCAACGGATGCCTGCATGTCCCTTCTTCAGCACAGATCTGAATTCTATTCCTTCCATGGGGGTCCTCGCACTCACGACCGTTCATGGAACGATGGGTTGAAAGATATAACAGGGTCTTGGACGAGAAGACCTCCGAGGTCCCTTCCAACTCTTATTATTATTATCGTTAGGACATTTGTTGGAAATGGGACTCTCTGCTTGAGCAAGGGGTTGGGCTAGATGACCTCCAAGATCCCTTCCCACTCTGTTATTTTGCTATTTTCTGTTATTCCGAGCAGAGATTCTAAAAAAAACAAACACTCTTAACATGTTCAGTCTCCGGTAGATCTTCACTGATGCCAGTCAAGGCTGGCAATATTGGGCTAAATTTTGAGCTCCCCCCCCCAGGGAGGCCAAGGGACCCTCATTCAAGACAAGGAAGGTTGGGTTAGGGATTGGGTTCAGATTGGGTTCATCCAGCCCAGCAATCATGATTAAAATTGCTACTCAGGGATTCACGATGAACTTTTGAATCCAGCGCGGAGGGACGGCTTGGCGCCGGCCTCATTTCCATTTGCAGTGCTGTGCAGAATTCCCTCCGGGTTGATTCCCCCTCCCCCCCCGCACTCTCATTTACTGGCACATTTGCAATTTGCTAGTTTGGTAATTAACTCCACGGCTTGCTTGGATCTAATGCCGGAATGGGGAGGGTGGGTGGAGGTGGCTGAGAAGAAAGGAAGGTGGAAGGAAAGGGATAGAAGGATACTCTCACCTGCCCTGGTCTGGTTTCTCTTCTCTTCTCTTCTCTTCTCTTCTCTTCTCTTCTCTTCTCTTCTCTTCTCTTCTCTTCTCTTCTGCATTTTTTGCATTCTATTCTATTCTGTTCTGTTCTATTGTTCTATATTCTATTCTATTCTATTCTGTAATTCTTTCTATTCTATTCTTCCTTCTTCTCTTCTCTTCTCTTCTCTATTCTATATTCTATTCTATTCTTCCTTCTTATTCTCTTATTCTCTTCTCTTCTATATTCTATGTTCTGTTCTATTCTATTCATTTATTCCTATTCTATTCTATTCTATTCTATTCTATTCTATTCTATTCTATTCCATTCATTTATTCCTATTCTATTCTATTCCATTCATTTATTCCTATTCTATTCTATTCTATTCTATTCCATTCATTTATTCCTATTCTATTCTATTCTATTCTATTCTATTCTATTCTATTCTATTCTATTCTATATTTTCTATTCCATTCATTTATTCCTATTCTATTCTATTCTATTCTATTCTATTCTATTCTATTCTATTCTATTCTATTCTATTCTATTCTATTCTATTCTATTCTATTCTATTCTATTCTATATTTTCTATTCCATTCATCTATTCTATTCTATTCTATTCTATTCTATTCTATTCTATTCTATTCTATTCTATTCTATTCTATTCCATTCATTTATTCCTATTCTATTCTATTCTATTCTATTCTATTCTATTCTATTCTATTCTATTCTATTCTATTCTATTCTATTCTATTCTATTCTAGTGCCTTCTGGTGCTTTTGCAGCGGTCGTAAGTGTGAAAAACGATCCTAAGTCCCTTTTTACAGTGCCGCTGTAACTTTGAACGGTCACTAAATAAACTGTCGTGAAGTCGAGGACGTCCTGTAGATTCATTGGAATGCTAGCCAGAGAAAAAAATAACTTCAGTTTGGGGTCATTTACTGAGGTTTGAGTAGGGGGTGAGCGTCCTTCAGGCCACCAAGGCCCCCATCCCAGGTGAAGGGCTGAGCTTGACCTCCTAAGATGGACCCAGAAGGCCAGCCCTGGACCCCCCTCAGGGGCCACGTGAGGAGAGATATTTTGGGAGCATTTTTGGGACACCCCCCCTTGTCCCTTCTCCCCAACACGCGGCTAATGGAGCCACACACACACACACACACACCCTGCTGTGGTTTTGTGCCAGTGGCTAATTTAGTGGAAAGGCCTCCCGTGAAGAAACAAGGGTGCCTCCTCCATAAAAGCCTTCTTCTCCAGGCAGAGCGGGAAAGGCGCTGGCGGAAGGCAGGCCTGGCCCGAGCGGGTTTTGCCCTTAGCTGGGGCACCGCTGCCCCACCGATGGCTCGGAGGCAAGGGGGCTTCCAGGGGGCCCTAGAGGAAGGAAGAAGAGGCTACCCAATGCTCCTGATTTAAGACAGGTGAGTCCCGGCATCTGATTCCAGACGGGTGAGTCACACTAGGAGGAAGGAAGGAAGAAAAGAAAGAGAAAGAAAGAAAGAAAGAAAGAAAGAAAGAAAGAAAGAAAGAAAGAAAGAAAGAAAGAAAGAAGGAGGAAGAGAAGGAAGGGAGGGAGGGAGAAAGGAAAGAAGATTGAGGGAGGAAAAAAGGGAGGAGGAAAGAAGGAATTGAAGAAAAGAAAGAAAGAAAGAAAGAAAGAAAGAAAGAAAGAAAGAAAGAAAGAAAGGGAGGAGGGGAAGGAAGGAAAGAATTCCTGCAATCGTTCTTCATATGTTTTAGTCTCCAGGGAAAGAAAGAAAGAAAGAAAGAAAGAAAGAAAGAAAGAAAGAAAGAAAGAAAGAAAGAAAGAAAGAAAGAAAGAAAGAAAGAAAAGAGAAATAAAGGAAGGAAGGAAGGAAGGAAGGAAGGAAGGAAGGAAGGAAGGAAGGAAGGAAGGAAGGAAGGAATTCCTGAAACCGTCCTTCATATGTTTTAGTCTCCAGGCCTTTAATCATCCTAGTTGCTCTTCTTTAAAAGTCTCAGCGTCTTTAAGGGCTGCTCCATTTGTCTTAAATGCTCTAGGCCAGGCTCTCCTGCTTGAGCAGGGGGTTGGACTAGAAGACCTCCAAGGCCCCTTCCAGCTTCTGTTCTGACTGAATGCACAGAGCATGTATTTGGCTGCAAAACAGGCCCGCTAAACTTGAAGGCAGGGCGGTTTCTCAGCTGGGAGCAGACTGGCTGAAACCAAGGCAAGAATCAGGGCGACGACGGGAGAGGTTAGAATATCCTGGATTAAGGAGCTGTTTGACAACTATTCTGCTCTAAGCTGATCAGAGGGAGATCCCCCTGCATACTGATCAAGCCTCCAGATACAAGCCTGTGATTTTCGATTGCCTCTGCTAGGTTTCTCGCCCGACTTTTCAAAGCCTTTGAGATTTGTTGAAGGAGACTCGCCAAAAATACAAAACAAACAAACAAACAGCAACAGCAGCAAATTGGGAAGCCTGACAACACGCAACGTCTTCTAGGCTTTAAAAATGGACAGAAATCTTTTTGGGGGATGTCTGGTTTTGAAAAAATGAGATGGTGGTGGAATTTTTGCAACTGACTGTGTGTAGTGTGCATCTCTGTGTGTGTTTGTGTGGTTTTCCTGCCTAGAAATATTTCTTCTGCAGCCGGCAGGGTTCCTGATATCCCTCCCTTCCCTTAAATATATTGACCACCGAGAGGGCGACAATTAAAACCATCAAAATGAGAAATGGCTCGGATTGCAAAAGAGCAAATTCTAATTTGCGGGCAAAAAAAAAACCAGCATCGGATGGCGGAGATCCGAGGAGCAGAGATGCAAATGGCAAAGGAAAAAAAAATTTGGAGAAGGAACTCTGCTCATGTTCAGAGGAGAAAGACCCCAGGCAGGCCCTGGAAGAATGGAAAGACAATGTCAGGGAAACTTTGTTGTGGGTGCCTGTAACACTGGAGGTTTTTAAGAAGAGATTGGACAACTATTTGTCCGGAAAGGTCTAGGCTCTCTTGCTTGAGCAGGGGGTTGGACTAGATGATCTCCAAGGTCCCTTCCAACTCTGTTATTCTGTCTTTACGTCTCAAGGCTCACGGAAAAGGGGGGGTCTCTCTGTCCTTTCAGCTTCCCCCCCCATCCCAGTGAGGATGTGACAGCCCTTGTCTTAGCCATGATAGATCATGATTATTATTCTTGGCGTGCGACAGCTTTTCTGCCACTTCAGCAGCAGGGTTGCGAGGGAGCTTCTCTTCGCCTCCTCGTTTCAAACCCAGACGTGGCGGCCCTTGTGATGAGTCCCTTTGAGAAAACACTGCTCTTCTCCTTGCCCCTTTCTCTTTCTTTCTTTCTTTCTTTCTTTCTTTCTTTCTTTCTTTCTTTCTTTTTGCTTAATAGTCAGAGGGTCAGTTGGATGGAAAGTCCCGGTTGGTGTTGTAGATCTGGAAGGGAAAGGAGGAAGAGAGAAGGGAAGGGAAGGGAAGGGAAGGAAAGGAAAGGAAAGGAAAGGAAAGGAGGAAGAGAGAAGAGAAGGAAAGGAAAGGAAGAAAAGAACAAAACCACACCATTTTTGCAGCTGCCATGACACAGTGGCACAAGGGAGAACTCTTTATGCCCAAAGGGCTGCCATACTTTCTCTCTGCGCATGGGGGAAGAGCATGAACGGGCAGTGTGCTGGCCTTTAAAATTGCCCATCAAATCTCTCTTAGGGTCCCCCAAGGGTCTCTTTTCCGTGACACTGGTTTTGAGAAATGTCTTGGCATGCAGACTGGCGTTCCTCGGATTTGCTTCGGGAGCTGAGTGTGAGGTTCCCATCTCGCTTTGCGCACCCCTCCGTCCCCCAGTTTGCCACTTCCCTGGATTCTTTTGTTGGCTTTCTCCTAGAACTAGAATAGAGTAGAATTCAGAATAGAATAGAATAGAATAGAATAGAATAGAATAGAATAGAATAGAATAGAATAGAATAGAATAGAATAGAATAGAATAGAATAGAATAGAACAGAACAGAATAGAATAGAATAGAAAATAGGAATAAAATAGAATGGAATGGAATGGAATGGAATGGAATAGAACAGAACAGAACAGAACAGAATAGAATAGAATAGAATAGAATAGAATAGAATAGAATAGAATAGAATAGAATAGAATAGAATAGAAAATAGGAATAAAATAAAATGGAATGGAATAGAATAGAATAGAATAGAATAGAATAGAATAGAATAGAATAGAATAGAAAATAGGAATAGAATAGAATAGAAAATAGGAATAAAATAGAATGGAATGGAATGGAATGGAATGGAATAGAATAGAATAGAATAGAATAGAAAATAGGAATAAAATAAAATGGAATGGAATAGAATAGAATAGAATAGAATAGAATAGAATAGAAAATAGGAATAGAATAGAATAGAATAGAATAGAAAATAGGAATAAAATAGAATGGAATGGAATAGAATAGAATAGAAAATAGGAATAAAATAGAATAGAATGGAATGGAATGGAATAGAATAGAATAACAGAGTTGGAATGGACCTTGGAGGTCATCTAGTCCAACCCAGGCTAGTGGATCTCAGAAAACTACAGAGGTTGCTGAGACCCTGGATGGGAGACCAAGAGGAAATCATAACGATGAAGTAAAAGTAATCATTAAAAAAAAAGATATTTCAGAATATTTTGCAAGGGCACAAATCAACACACAGAGATGGCAACTTTTTCCACAAAATTTTGTGCTGTGTGTTGGGCCAGAGATAACAAGAGGTAAAGGAAGTTTTAACGTAGTAAAAAAATGTGCATTAAATTAAATCTTTCTCAAGTAATTACCTTCCCAGTCTGGTGACTGAGCAAAAAATCCTGTTTTTGTTGTTGTTTTTCCATCTGTGTCGACACACAGAGAGGAAAATAAAATGTATTTGTTCGCCTTTTCAGGGGAGCAGATTCAGTTCTCAGCTCCTCAAGTTGTCGGGCACACCAAATGCAACACAACTGTTTTTTTCCGGATCACAAATTAGAATACAATTGTCCCTTAGACTTTTTTTTTTTTTTTTTAAATATACATTGCTGGATTTGCAATGCAGCTTTTTCAACCAAAAACAGCAGGTTTTTTGAAAGGGACATCAAAAGTGCAGGGGGAAAAAATTGCATAAAAATACATATGGATGTGAGGTCAGCCGGTTTTGTGTTGAGAAGGACAAACAAAATGAAACGAAAACAGCCCGTTTTTCGATTTTAAAAAAGATGAGAAAAAGTCTATCCACAGAATAAGTTACACAAAGTCGGAGAAAACAGCCTGCTTGCAAATCTGAGTCCTTTACATATTTACATATTATATTCAGTGTTGAATATTTAATACCTGTTGACGTATGGTAAACCATCAACCCCAGATTTGGGGAGGGGGGGAGTGTGTGCATTTCTATGCAATTCCCAGAGCTAATGAGGGCGGGAGGGAGGCATAACTCAAAGAAATAGAATGCGGTTACAGACCAGAAGTAGTTAAAACCTCATTTTCAAACCTGTCCTTTCCCGCTTTTCTGATTTTATTTATGATTTTTCATTTTGTCTTCTTGTTGGTGAGGTCGGCTGCAGCGCCTCAAACCTGGCCAATATTTTCCCTGCCCAAAAAACAGCCCCCCCACCTCTAATCTATCTATCTATGTCTCTCCCTCTCTCTTCCATCATCTCTCTCATCTATCTATCCTATGTTTATGTATCTATATCTATCTATCTATCTTGTTTATGTATCTATATCTATCTATCTATCTATCTATCTATCTATCTATCTATCTATCTATCTATCTATCTATCTATCCTGTTTATCTATCTATCTATCTATCTATCTATCTATCTATCTATCTATCTATCTATCTATCTATCCTGTTTATGTATCTATATCTATCTATCTATCTATCTATCTATCTATCTATCTATCTATCTATCTATCTATCTATCCTGTTTATGTATCTATATCTATCTATCTATCTATCTATCTATCCTGTTTATGTATCTATATCTATCTATCTATCCTGTTTATGTATCTATATCTATCTATCTATCTATCTATCCTGTTTATGTATCTATATCTATCTATCTATCTATCTATCCTGTTTATGTATCTATCTATCTATCTATCTATCTATCTATCTATCTATCTATCTATCTATCTATCTATCTATCTATCTATCTATCCTGTTTATGTATCTATATCTATCTATCTATCCTGTTTATGTATCTATATCTATCTATCTATCTATCTATCTATCTATCTATCTATCTATCTATCTATCTATCTATCTATCTATCCTGTTTATGTATCTATCTATCCTGTTTATCTATCTATCTATCTATCTATCTATCTATCTATCTATCTATCTATCTATCTATCTATCTATCTATCTATCTATCTATCCTGTTTATGTATCTATCTATCCTGTTTATGTATCTATCTATCTATCTATCTATCTATCTATCTATCTATCTATCTATCTATCTATCTATCTATCTATCTATCTATCTATCTATCTATCTATCCTGTTTATGTATCTATATCTATCTGTCTATCTATCCTATGTTTATGTATCTATCTGTCTGTCTCTGTCTCTCTCTATCCTATGTTTATGTATCTATAGCTATCCATCTATCATCTATCTATCTATCTGTCTGTCTGTCTGTCTGTCCGTCCGTCCGTCCCTCCCTCCCTCCCTCCCTCCCTCCCTCCCTCCATCCATCCATCCATCTATCTATCTATCTATCTATCTATCTATCTATCTATCTATCTATCTATCTATCTATCTATCTATCTATCTATCTGTCATTTATGATCTATCGGTCTAATAGTAGTTAAATAATTATCTATCTACCTACTTTATTTCAATCCCATTAGTGTTCAAATATTGCTCTGATGTTTGGGAATAACAACAACAACAACAACAATAATGATGATGATAGCTGAGCACCTTGAATCACCGATGAACCCAGCGCGGTTGATGGAGCAGAGGTCTTACATGGGGATAGCAGGGAGAGTCCGGGGAGACCCCCTTGGGGGACAGGGCGAAGAGCTGGGCAGATAAGAGGCAGCTGAGCCTTCAAAAGGAAAAGGCAGGTGGGAAGCCCCTCAGACGGGACCCTCCCTCGTTCCTTCCAGTGTGACAGCTTATTAATATGAGCCCAGACTTAATGTTGATTGCTTTAATATTGGAAAAGCGTACTGAAGTTCTACCTCAGGATACTGAATTTCAACCTCAGGATCTTTTGTTAGGGATCATAGAGCTTGATGTGAGGAATGAGGAATGTTGACTAAACCAGACGTTCACAAAAACTGATCCTTAGAATTGTATTGCAGGATATATGATGATTGTTTTTTAATATGAACTTATGTTTAATGTTGATGGTTTTAATAAAATAATTAAAAAAAAAAACACGGAGGAAGAACACACTTTCAGACTCGCCAAACACTCTCTCAAGGTCACCTTACCATGAAAGTAGCCTTAGCGCTCACGTGTTGTGAGTGCTTTTGGCTGGACGGCCTCGCAGGGCCTGCCTGTCGCCGCCCGCTTAGCTGCCGAGCAGCCTCCGAGGGCAGCCCCAGAAGGGAGCGCAGGGCAGTAGTCCAACCCGCAAGGTGAACAAAGCCGCAATGGTGGCCTTACCGCTCGCTCGCTTGCTTTCTCTCTACCTCGCCGGCTTTCATTCCCACCGCCAATCGCCCGGCAGGCTGCGAAGGGAGCCGGGGGGGGGAACTTGAAAAGCCGAGCGACGTATGTTTTTATGCTTTTTAAGATGTCGAGACGAGTAGAAAAGTTCAGCTTTAATCGGCCACGGCTTAGAGCTGCAGTTTGACACAGATAAGGAGAGGAGGCGGCTTTGAAGTGGCTTCTGATTTTTTTTTTTCCCCTTCCCGTGCAGTCGGAAAAAAAGTTTCCTATTTATCCAGCGTCTGGGGGACGATCCCAGGATGCTTGGCTTTTTTTTTTCATTATATATATATATATATATTCATTCATCCATCTTGCAGAAACGGGCCCTGAATCTCAACACTGGCTCTGCTCCGGATGCTTGCAAGGCAGATTTTTTCCACTTTGCGTTCCCTTCTCTCCCGTTGCTTGCTCCGACCGCAGTTGGGTGGCTTGCCAGGGTCAGGTCGCAAATAGGGATCGCGTGAGCCCCCCCCAGGGACGCTGCAACTGTCGTAAGTGCGCGTCATTTGACCAGCCTCTGAATTTTGACCACGTGGCCGTAGGGGAGGCTGCGACGGTCGCAAGGGTGAAAATCGGTCCCAAGTCCCATTTTTCAGCGCTCTTGGGATTTTGAACAGTCACTAAACGGACGTAAGTTGGGGACTAGTTGCATGAGGAGCCCTGTTAATCGGGCTAGATTGGGCCCGATGCCAGGATATTAGCTGCGACTGTCAGAATTCCTCCCCCACCCACCAAGCTCTTTGCTTGCCTGGAGTTAGGAAATTAATATCAAATTATATTACTAATCAGGATCGTGCTGGCTCAGCAACGGAGGAGAAGGGTGGGGGAACGAGGGGGGGATGGGTGAGTTAGTACCATTGTGCAGTACTTACTGTAAGTACTTGTGTAAGTACTTACTTACTTACTTACTTAACTAAGATGATTAAAGGCCTGGAGACTAAAACATACAAAGAACGGTTGCACGATTTGGATTTGGGTAGTGTAACCCCCTGGTCAGGCAGGAGATCCTCTCCCATTTCAGACAAAACATTGTCTAATTTCTTCTGGAGGCAGGCTGTTCCACTGGTTAATTGTTTTAACTGTTGGGAAGTTTCTTCTTAGTTCTAGGTTGCTTCTCTCCTAGAATTACTTTCCCTCCATCGCTTCTTGTCCTGCCTTTGGGTGCTTTGGAGAATAGCTTGACTAACTCTACTTTGTGGCAGCCCCTGAGATACTGGAACACTGCTATCACGTCACCTTAAGGACTAGAAACTTGAGAATGCACTGCCTTGCTGCTTGTTTCTTATGCTCCGGCCGTGCCTGGAAGGTAGAATAAAAACAGAAGAACCTCTAAAGAGCCAAAGTGGAAGAAGAAAAAGACATTCATTTCTCTCTTTTTTTGCTAAAAAAAAGCCACCCTTTCCTTCCGCTCCTGCCAGCATCAAGAGGGGAAATCAACTCCAGGCCATGCCAACCCTTGTCGGGCAGAGTACAGTTGTGTTGTGACAGCCGTAGCGTGTAAGGAAGCTCCCAGGAGGGAAGCCGGGAGCTTTGCTTAGCTGTGACTCCTCACACCCTCACACACACACACACACACACACACATATATATATATACACACACACACACACACACCGCTTTCCCAGCAGGCTCCGGAGAGGGAAAAGCTGGTGATTTAAGGTAGCCCAAAGGTTGCGATGCCAAACAACAACTTGAGTTCAGCTCCGGTTTGACAGCCTGGAGATGCCTTCGCTCTTCCCCCCCCCGTAGCCTTCCCAGGTGGCCATCCTTCCTTGCACCCTGGATGGCCCAGCATCCCACTGGTAGGCCTTGGGTTAACCCGGTTAATGGCGACCTGCCCGCTTTTCATCTAGGGCAGAAGACTCGTACGGCTGGCAGAGGTCTTCTCGTCCGACCCCCTGCTAAAGGGAGGAGTCCTTATACCACCATCCTGGTCAGAAAACCTCCCGGGATGGAGCACCCACAACTTCCGGTGGCAAGTTGTTCCACTGATTAACCGAGCTGGGGTTACAGGATTAGAGAACAGCCGAGTTGGAAGGGGCCTTTTGAGGTCTTCTAGCAGTCCAACTCCCCGCCCAAGACCATGCCAGGCCAATGGTGGTCCAATCTTTTCTTAAACACCTCCAGGGATGGAGCACCCTAAGAATGTATGAGGGGACCGCACACCGAGGCCATGGGAATTGCAGGCTCTTGCAGACGGGATACAGAGTGATAGGTAGCATCCTCAGTGCTGGAAGGAAGGAGGGAAGGAAGGAAGGGGAGGAAGGAAGGAAGGAAGGAAGGAAGGAAGGAAGGAAGGAAGGAAGGAAGGAAGGAAGGAAGGAAGGAAGGAAGGAAGGAAGGAGGACTGTGGGGTCCTTGGTGCTCTCTGTGCTTGGGGATTTTCTTTCAGACGTTGCATGACCCAACCTAGGTAACCTCATCACCCCACAGTCCTCCTCCTCCTCCCTTCTAACCCTGATGATGTTCCCTAGTTGGGTCGTGAAACATCTGCAAGAAACCCCCCCCCAAGCTCGGAGAGCACCAACCCCGGCGCTCCCAAAGTTCCCTTTTACTGAGGCTTCAACTCTGAGCATCCCAGTGCCCCAACCTTGAGCTACGGATAACGTGGCAGAAGGGCACCCTTTATGCGCCTCGCCCGGCCCAGCGCCGGGCAAGGCCCGCCGCATCTTTCCGGAACCATCTGCTCGGCCGCTGACCTCTCCTGCGGAGGGCAGAAAGGAAAGCGATGGATGTTCTGTCTGCACGGCAGTGGGGGCACCGAGGCCCAGCGCAGCGGGAGGCATTGATCTGTTTGCATGTTTCCGTGCGAAGGTTTTCCTGCCTGCTGTGGCGCCGCCGATGGATCCATTCCCGTCTTGTCACCTCGGTTCAAGCTCAGCCAGCAGCCCTTGCGTGCAGAAAGGCCCGGAGAACAGCGGGGGGGGGGAGCCGGGAGAAAAGTAGATTTGGGAGGCCCCCGAGGTCCACACACACAGCCATTAAAGAGACCTTCGTCCCCTCTCTCTCTTTCCACACACACACACATACAACAATGTCCTTGCATCTTGCGGGGGAAACTTTGAGGGAGTCCCCTCTTGTTTAAAAAAGTGTTTTGTTTTGTTTTCTTTTTAATGGAAGGAACAATATTTAGCGAGGATGTAAAAAAAAAAAACCACAGCAACAAATCAAAAGGAAAAGCAGGAAAGAGAAAAGGAAGGAAGGAAGGAAAGATGCAAGGAGGAAGGAAAGAGAGAGGAAGAGAAAGGGAAAGAAAAGAGAAAGAGAGGAAGGAAGGAAGGAAGGAAGGAAGGAAGACAAGCTTACTTCTTTCCTCTCTCCTTTCTTTCCTCCCTTCCTCCTGTCCCTGATTTTTTCTTTTTTTCTTTCTTCCTTCATTCCCTTCCTTCTTTTTCTTTCTTTCTTTCTTTCTCTTTCTTTCTTTCTCTTCTTTCTTTCTCTCTTTCTTTCCTCCCTGCCTTCCTTTCTTCCCTCCCTCCTTTCCTTCTCTTCCTTCCTTGCTCAAAACACGCTTTCCTATTTCAAAGAATAAAATTCAGGGGGAGCCTTTTTTGGGCAGCCCCAATTTAGAGGCTGCTGGCAGACCAACACCTCCTCCTCCTCCTCTCTCCCTTCCACCCCCCCTTCCCTACATCAGTCATGTCTGGGTCGGTCAACGTGTCACTGCAAATAAATGGCCACCGTTGGGGGCCGCCGGGTCTGATTAGGCTCAGGGCTTCCGGCCCAGCCAGCCTCATTTGACCCCCTCCCAGAGCTGGCAGATCCTGCCTCGTCGTCTTGCCCCCACTGGGGCTCCCCCCATCCCATCCCGATGGCTACTCAGACCCCTGGCCACGATGGGGACAGACGGCAGCCACATCAAAGGGCCAGCCTGGGCTTCTGCCTCTTTGAAGTGGAGGCTTGATGGGCAGCACCCCCCCAAAATTTCACTGCCTTGTGCTTAAATTATGGGAGACACCTGTGTCCATCTTTTATTTATCACCGGCTGTCCAGCTGCACTAACAAAGACACACACACACACACACACAAACCGACGCCCATTTCCCATGGAGAGGGGGAGGAGGGATGAGACGGGGGGGGGTGCTGCTTCCAGAATCGCTTCGGATGGTCGCCCAGGTGGGCATCGCAAAATATCTCCCCCTCTGTGACACGGAGACCCCTCCATGCCAGGCAAGGGCAAGGAGAGGAGTATGTCTCCGCAAGCCACCTTTGGATCTTGGATCATTTTGCACTCGCTGCAAGCCACCTTGGTTAGCTGGACACTGATTCAAAGCTGTTTGTAAGCCTTGCAAACTTCCATAGGTTGGAAGGGACCTTGGAGGTCTTCTAGTCCATCCCCCTGCTCAGGCTGGAGACCCTAGACCATTTCGGACAAACATCTGTAAAAACCTCCAGTATTGGAGCCCCCACAACTTCTGGTGGCAAGCTGTTCCCCTGGTTAATTGTCCTCGCTGTCTCCTTCATTCCAGGTTGCTTCTCTCCTTGATTAGTTTCCATCCGTTGTTCCTGGTCCGGCCTTCTGGTGCTTTGGGGAATAGCTTGACCCCCTCTTCTTCTTTGGGGCAGCCGCTCAAATATTGAAAAACTGCCATCCTGTCACCTCTGGTCTTTTTCTTCATTAGACTAAAGATCCCAATTCTTCTAACTATTCCTCGCATGTTTTAACCTCCGCCCCGCTCCTCATCTTTGTCGCTCTTCTCTGCACGCTGTCCTCCGCCAGTAAGAAAGAAGGAGGCCGGTTATAAAGAGTAGAGTTTTTATTCTCCAACAAGTTTGATGGAATGCCAAAATACAGACGGCGGGCGTCACAGGTCAGCCAGGAAGGACCCTCCCCGTCCCCCTCCCCTCCTTCCCGCAGCCTAAGCAAAGCATCATCCCGTCCTCGTGGGGGGTCTAGGACAACTCGCCCTGGCCATGTCCGGCACAGCCAACTCAACGTGACCAATTTGCCGTAGCCAGTTCGCCACGGCCAACTCCGCCGCGGGAAAATGGGCCGTGGGAGAAGGGAATGACAAAAATTAAAATAATAATAACGGTTGAATTGTCCCACAGCGTGTTTTCCCAGGGCAAATTGACCGTTGCTGACTTGGCCGTGGCGAGTTGTCCCGTTCCGCCCTCACGAGCCTACCCACCCACCCCCCATTACACAGAGCAGGGGTAGCTTCTGGAGAACGAGGTCTGTCCTGCGGTGTCTTCTCTCCCACCCTGTGCAGCCCTCTACTCTTCGCCCAGGTTCCCCTAGATCACCCGGGGCCGCTTCTCCCAGCTACGACGGACCATATTGCCTTGCTTCAAAAACGAAAGAACGGCCTTCCATAGGAAGAATACTCGCCACTGGACAAGCCCTAGGCTAGATCTGAGGTGGCGGTCACCCTGTAGAATTGGGGAGGGGTTTTTTATTGCATGTTACAAGATCTTGGGGATCAATCGGACGCTCTCCTGGATCTCAAACCAGGTTTGTTGATCCTGGAAGGTGTCCTTCTCGACGTAGTGTCCATTTTTGCCAGCTCTGTTGATCAGCAGTGTAGGGGAGGCACATGTATTTCTGAGACTTCCCGTGATGGACTTTGAGGGTTTTCAAGTTGATCAGGGATCCCCCCCCCCGAGAAGTAAACAGAGAACGATCTTGACTGGAAGAGGAAGGACGAGGAAGAGAGCAACGAGGTTGTTGAGTTGTTCTTTGTGTGTGTACGTGTGTGTGTGACTGGTTCAGCGTTCCACCCCTGAGCGATAATGGAATATATACCCTGTAAGTCGATAATCAACGACAGCACCGAGGGCGATCGATCAGAAAATTATCCGGATTGAAGGAACGTGGAACGGAAGACTGTTTGTCCCTGGATGACACGACCACAGGGACGTACCTTGACCCGGAGAGGCCAAGAGGTTGAGGTGGGTGAGAATCCTGCTTTCCTCAGCAACAGAGGGACGGAGTGAGACCGGTGGGAGCTGGGAAAGAGAATAGAGAGTGGGCCAGGGGAGATGGGAGATCTTAGAGGGGACTTGAGTTTGTGGGCTCCGGATACCCTGGAAGAAATGTTGAGGTCTGCAGAGCAGTCCCCGTTCAGCTGCAGGTTGTCCACAGGTGGTCCACCTCAGATGGAAGGAGCGGGGTGGTGGGAGCAGAGAGAGGTCCTTTCTGAGCCCCCTTGGTGAAGGTGCCGTTGAGGGTGCAGGTCAAAAGAGTTATTGCGATCAGTGGCTTAAAAAAAAGTACAAGTCTGTAAGAATCTACAGTTAGTTACAAAGACCGTCTTTTACGGGAGACCCCACTCCCTATCCGATCAGGTAGAGGCCGAGTTCTGGAGAAGTTCAGTCTGCAGGTGTCCCCCCTAGGGATGAATGGTGCAGAACAGGACCCAGCCTGTTTCTGGAGCCCCTTCAACCTCCTCGTTCTGAGCAGCGAAAGGGGTATCCCACTGCTGACACCACACGTGAGGCTCCTGCTAACTCCTCGGTAGGGTTCCCCGCGTGAAACCACCTCAACAGCAAGCGACAACTATCAGAGGGGTCTTCTGCAACCCATGGTGTTGAGAAGCTGGGACCTCATGATCTGGATGCTGGTCAAAATCTTCCTTTGATGACCCGTGAGATTGATTCCCAGGTTTTGCACGTCCCTGGAGGAGGAAAAAGAGGGGAAAGAAAGAAAGAAAGAAGGAGAAGGAAAGAGAAAGAAAGAAAGAAAGAAAGAAAGAAAGAAAGAAAGAAAGAAAGAAAGAAAGAAAGAAAGACAGAAAGAAAGAAAGACAGACAGACAAGCAGAACAAGCTAGAATGATTTGATGCCGAAAAGCAAAAGAGACCTAATTATTTCTCTCGATGTTGCGTTCTCCTGCTGCAGGTTTTAATATTTTATGGACGTGGAAAGAATTGTGGGGCGTTTGAGATTTTCTGATGTTTTTCTAGCTTAAAAGGGCCAGGAGACTAAAGATTGCTGGCTTGCTTCTTCTGGCTTGCAGGAGGAAGGTGGAAGATGAGATATTAGCTATCCTTCCAGCTTCAAAGGCTTTGTAGTCCATTCGAGGGCCAAGGGATAACATCCGACTGTCAAAATTGACACCAGTCGAAACAGCAGTTATCAAACCCCCCCCCCCAAGATTTGGGGCAGGCGGAAAGAAGGGGGGAGGGGTCTTGAAGAAGCAGAGATGCTCCAAGGACAAACTATTGATTGATCCTCAAGAGGTTCTCCAGCCTGGAGAATCCCCAGCCTCTGACATCACGGCTTCTTGGGGGTCGGACTAGATGATCTCTGAGATGCCCCGCTTACAGCAAAGGCCCTTCCCTGCCTGGGATGGTTTTCAGATCGGCTCAAATCTAGAGGAAATGTTGAGTTTTATCAGATGGGGGAGGGGGAAGGATCCACTCTGTTCAGTGGGGTGGCAGAGAGAAGGCCCAACAGCTGAAAACCAGACACTGGCATTGTGTATTTGTGTTACTGCGTGTGTGTGTGTGTGTGTGTGTGTGATGCACTTACTCAATATTCATGTGCATCACCATGCCGAGAGACGAATAGCCAGCCAGGGCGAAATTCTCCTGGTACCTTCCTAGCCGAATCGAATCCAGCCACTCTCCCACGGAGCCACAGCGGGTGAAATCAATGTGGCCTCGTTCAGACAGCGTTTGGGTGAACCTGCAGGCGAAAAAGCGGGTGGGGGGTGGTCGGTGGAGGGGAGGGGGGAGTTGACCGTAACATTTTCATCATTCACATTTCATTTGGTTCCCCACCCCCCCTTCGGTATCCTTGCTTTCACGATTATATCCCATCGTTTCTCCGATATTAGTGTAACTCTCGTTCCGTGGCAAACTGCCCCACAGATGAACTGCCTGGAACGAATTGGCCAGGACGAGTTGACCGGGACGAATTGGCCGGGATGAGTTGACCGGGACGAATTGTCCAGGACCAATTGGCCAGGACGAGTTGACCGGGACGAATTGGCCGGGATGAGTTGACCGGGACGAATTGTCCAGGACCAATTGGCCAGGACGAGTTGACCGGGACGAATTGGCCGGGATGAGTTGACCGGGACGAATTGTCCAGGACCAATTGGCCAGGACGAGTTGACCGGGATGAATTGGCCGGGATGAGTTGACCGGGACGAATTGTCCAGGACCAATTGGCCAGGACGAGTTGACCGGGACGAATTGGCCGGGATGAGTTGACCGGGACGAATTGTCCAGGACCAATTGGCCAGGAAGAGTTGACTGGGACGAATTGGCCGGGATGAGTTGACCGGGACGAATTGTCCAGGACCAATTGGCCAGGACGAGTTGACCGGGACGAATTGGCCGGGATGAGTTGACCGGGACGAATTGTCCAGGACCAATTGGCCAGGACGAGTTGACCAGGATGAATTGGCCGGGATGAGTTGACCGGGATGAATTGTCCAGGACCAATTGGCCAGGACGAGTTGACCGGGATGAGTTGACCGGGACGAATTGTCCTACACCCTGCCTGCCGCGGCCGCCTTTCCCGCCCCTTACCTGTTGGCCGTGGCTGTGCATTTTAAGTTTTGCGGGTTGCGAATCAGCTTGTCCAGGACGCCGAGAATTTGGGAGAAGCGCGGCCTCTCGTCCGGCTCTTTCTGCCAGCAATTGAGCATCAGCTGGTGAAGGGCCACGGGGCAGCCCATGGGAGCGGGCAGCCGGTAGCCTTCCTCCACCGACTGAATGACCTGCGAGCAAGAGTCGCCCGCTTAACCTCGAACCCAAGTTTTCTCCTCTCTAAAAGCCACGGCGCTCGTGTCTCTCTGGGCGCGCCTCCGAATCCGATCAGAAGCGGACCAAACTGGCCTGGACTTATGTTTCTGGTTGTTAAGTGGCTTTTTTTTCCCAGTGCTGTTGTAACTTGAACGGTCACTAAATGGACTGCTGTAAGTCGAGGAGCTTCAGATCCAGCTCCCTCCCCTCCCCCTTAAGATTGCAGACCCTCCTCCGCTTACGTCCTGATTGGTCATGTTCCAATAGGGCCGCTCGCCGTAGGCCAGCACTTCCCACGTGACGATGCCGTAGCTCCAGACGTCACTGGCCGAGGAGAACTTCCGGAAGGTGATGGCTTCGGGTGCCGTCCACCGAACGGGGATCTTCCCTCCCTGGAATTCAAAGCGGGCCCGATTAGATGACCTCCAGGGTTCCCCTCCAAAACCTTACATTCTACCCTCAGCCCTGATTGGATGGCTAAGACCGGGGCGGTGGTGTGGATCACGTGCAGTTGGAAAGAAACGCATCGCAACTCACAGCCGTTTCAGTGCCCCAAAGGCGAATGGGGTCCTGGGTGGCGTTAACGGAGGCCTAGAATCACCATCACATGAAGTGTTGGTGCTGATTTGTTCCGCCCTAGAGGACGCTTACGGTGGTTGTGTAAGCGGCATCCGGGTTGTCGTCCAGGACGCGGGAGAGGCCGAAGTCCGAGACTTTGCAAACCAGGTTCCCGTTGATGAGGATGTTACGAGCCGCCAGGTCCCGGTGGACGTAACCCAGATCGGAGAGGTAGCGCATGCCGGCGCTGATGCCCCTGAGCATGACCACCAGCTGGAGGACCGTAAATTGCCCGTCGTGTTTCTGGAGAGGAGGGGAGGAAAAAACCCAAGCTGGGTGTTTTTTCTGGTGCGTGGGCACCCGGTTGGAGAACCCTCGTCTCTGGCCACCCTCCCTGCCCTCGAACACAGCACTTTGGAGGAACTGGACACTGCAGGAGCTGAGAAAATAATGACAGACCGACTTTCCTTCCTTCCTTCCTTCCTTCCTTCCTTCCTTCCTTCCTTCCTTCCTTCCCTCCCTACAGATCTTCTTCCCTCTCTCCCACCTTCCTTTCTTCTCTCCATCTCTCCCTTTGTTCCTTCTTTCCTTTCTCTCTCCTTTCCTTTCCTTCCTTCTTCTCTCCCTTCCTTTCTTCCTCCCTGCTCTCCCTCCTTCCCTCTCCTTCCTTCCTTCCTTCCTTCCTTCCTTCCTTCCTTCCTTCCTTCCTTCCTTCCTTCCCAATAGTTTGAATGCAGCATTGCAGGCTGACTCTGCCCACTGCCAGCAGTTCGATCCACACTGGCTTAAGGTTGACTCAGCCTTGCATCCTTCTGAGGTCGCTAAAATGAGGAGCCAGATTATTGGGGGGCAGAGGCTGACGCTGTAAACCGCATAGAGAGGGCTGTGAAGATCAGTGAAGCGGCATATAAGTCTACTGCTGTTGCTCTCTCTCTCCCATGTTACAC
Source organism: Bothrops alternatus (assembly GCA_034064705.1). Taxonomy (NCBI): domain Eukaryota; kingdom Metazoa; phylum Chordata; class Lepidosauria; order Squamata; family Viperidae; genus Bothrops; species Bothrops alternatus. The sequence continues at coordinate 551,150 of JARGCV010000532.1, forward strand.
CTCTCTTTCCAACTTTGAGCACTGTGGCGTTGCAGGCATCTTACCCGGAGGAAGGAATCCAGGGATCCATTCTCCATGTACTCGGTCACAATCATCATGAGTTTGCCTGCAAAGACGAGACAGATTAAATAAGAGAGCTGGTTTGACTTAACCCCAAGATCTAAACCAGGGGTCTTCAACTGGCGGGCGAGCGAACACGGAGGTCCGTGCATCCCCACTTGCGTGAGTAGCGGGCCAGCGCTTGTGCGCGGGCTCCCTTTGTTGTCTCCATCTGTAAAATGGGCGCAATGGCCCAGATGAACACTGCAAAGTGCAAAGGGGCAGGATATGGATGCATGGCTAGTTTGAGCTGATCTAACAACTCCCAGGAACCCTGATGAGATCCGTCGCCGGAGAGAGACCTACTTTTGGTGACCACCCCTTCCAGATGGATAACGTTGGGGTGATCAAACCGGGCCATGATGCTGGCTTCGCTGAGGAAGTCCCGCCGCTGCTTTTCCGTGTAACCAGGTTTCAGGGCCTTGACCGCGACAGGCACCTCTCTTTTCCCAGGGACTTTCAGGCGGCCGTAACAGACTTCTCCGGATTCACCTGACCGACGAGAAAAAAAAGGACGTCCAGTTCAGTCAAAATTAGGATGCAACCGCAGGATTCTGGGAGTTGAAGTCATCCTCTCTTTCCAGCTGGTGCTGAGAAAGGCTGAATGAAGGCCTTGCAAATAAGAAAGAAGAAAGAAGAAGAAGAAGAAGAAGAAGAAGAAGAAGAAGAAGGAGGAGGAGGAGGAGGAGGAGGAGGAGGAGGAGGAGGAGGAGGAGGAGGAGGAGAAGGAGAAGGAGAAGGAGAAGGAGAAGGAGAAGGAGAAGGAGAAGGAGAAGGAGAAGGAGAAGGAGAAGGAGAAGGAGAAGAAGAGGAGGAGGAGGAGAAGGAGAAGGAGAAGGAGAAGGAGAAGGAAAAGGAAAAGGAGGAGAAGGAGGAGAAGGAGAAGAAGAGGAGGAGGAGGAGGAGAAGGGAGGAGGAGAAGGAGAAGAAGAAGAAGAGGAGGAGGAGGAGAAGGAGAAGGAGAAGAAGAGGAGGAGGAGGAGGAGGAGGAGGAGAAGGAGAAGGAGAAGGAGAAGGAGAAGGAGAAGGAGAAGGAGGAGAAGGAGAAGAAGAAGAAGAGGAGGAGGAGGAGGAGAAGGAGAAGGAGATGGAAGAAGGAAGAAGGAAGAAGGAAGAAGAAGGAGAAGGAGAAGAAGAAGAGGAGGAGGAGGAGAAGAAGGAGAAGGAGAAGAAGAAGAAGAAGAAGAAGAAGAAGAAGAAGAAGAAGAAGAAGAAGGAGAAGGAGAAGAAAATGGAAGAAGGAAGAAGGAAGAAGGAAGAAGGAAGAAGAAGAAGGAAGAAGAAGAAGAAGGAGAAGGAGAAGGAGACGACTCACCCGAGCCGATCACTCTCTCGATCTTAATCCGAGACGCGTCGATTTCCCGCATGACCTCGTGGCCGGCCTGGCAGGGGTCCTCGTAGGTGTGAGACTCCAGGTAAAATTTAGATTCGGGGAATTTCACTGTCGGGATAGGTGAGAAAACGAAGAAGCTGAAGAGGCTTAATTTCGCTTAAATCTGCACATTCGTTTCAGGCGCTCGTCCCGTCAAGTTGCAAAGGGCCCCAGAGGTCAGCTAGTCCAGCCCTCTGCAACAGGCAGGAAAACCAAACCAACTCTTCAAGACCTGGACTTACGACCCATCCAGGGGTTTACGACCGTCGCAGCATCCCCGTGGCCACATTCATTCAATCCAAATTCAGACACCTTTTGGCAACCGACTCAGGTTTATCGCACGACCCCTGGAACACTGCGGCCGTCGTAAATATGAGTCAGGTGTCAAAGCCTGATGAATTTTGATCACGTGCTGCGACGGCCGTGAAGTGTGAAAAACAGCCAATAAGTTCCTTTTTTCAGGGCCGTTGTAACTTTGAACGGCCACTAAACAGTCCGTTGTAAGCTGAGGACTTTTCTTGAACTTACCTTGCCCGTTCTGGTAATGCATCTTCTCTTCATCCGGATCTTGGAAAGCCTTGCTGTAGCCACAGTGCCTGTCGGGGGCAGAAGGGGCTGTTCACAAAAGTGTGCAGGGCAACTTCCCTCCCTCTCCGCACAAACCTCCTCATGGTTCAGCCGGAGAGGGGCTTCCGGTTGGGACTGATCCCTCCAGACCACAACCCACATTTCACAACAGGTTCTGCTGCAACCGGGAGAGACCAGCCCACTTGTCAGGTGTCTCAGTTTCTCTTGGTGACGACTCTGGAGGGAGTCATTTTGGGGCAGCGCTGTTCAGCGAGGAGAGCTTGAAGAGGTGGGGACTTCCAGAATTCTCCAGCCACGATGGCTGGCTGGAGAGAGGGATGGAGGGAGGGATGGAGGGAGGAATAGTGGACAGGGAGGGAGGGAGGGAGGGAGGGAGGAAGGAAGGAAGGAAGGAAGAAAAGAAAGAAGGAAGGAAGGAAGAAAGAAAGAAAAGAAAGAGGGAGGGAGGGAGCAAAGAAATAAGGAAAGAGAGAGGGAGGGAGGAGGGAGGGAGGGAGGAAGGAAGGAAGAAAGAAAGAAAGAAAAGAAGGAGGGAGGGAGGGAGAGGGAGCAAAGAAATAAGGAAAGAGAAAGGGAGGGAGGAGGGAGGGAGGAAGGAAGAAAGAAAGAAAGAAAAGGAGGGAGGGAGGGAGAGGGAGCAAAGAAATAAGGAAAGAGAAAGGGAGGGAGGGAGGAGGGAGGGAGGAAGGGAAGAAGGAATAGTGGAGGGAGGGCGGGAGGGGAGAAGGGAGGAAGATAGGAAGGAAGGAAGGAAAAGAAGGAAGGAAGGGAAGGAAGGAAGAAAGAAAGAAAGAAAGAAAGGAAGGAAGGAAGGAAGGAAGGAAGGAAGGAAGAAAGAAAGAAAGAAAGAAAGAAAGAAAGAAAGAAAGAAAGAAAGAAAGAAAGAAAGAAAGAAAGAAAGAAAGAAAGGGGGAGGGAGGGAGGGAGCAATAGTGGGGATGTTGTATTCTGTATCTTAAGATCCCTTGCTACAGAGGTAAGATAGATGGGATTGGGGGCACCTTCTTGCCCTGATGTGCACATCTGGATGAGTCCAGCCTGCTCAAAGGGGAAGACCCTACCTCTTCTTGCAAATGAGGAGCAGAAGCAGGGCTACCAAGCCGCTGAGGAGTGTCAGGCAGACCCACACCACCGTCATGGTGTCGTATTGGGGAACTACTGGAAAAAGAAAAAGGACACAGGGAATTTTAGCCACGTCAGCACTGGCACCGGTCAGTTTCACCAGATTTTGCAATACGGCCAGCCAAGAGATGAAGAAGAAGAAAAAAGGAGAAGGAGAAGGAGGAAGGAAGGAAGGAAGGAAGGAAGGAAGGAAAGAAGAAGAAGAAGAAGAAGAAGAAGAAGAAGAAGAAGAAGAAGAAGAAGAAGAAGAAGAAGAAGAAGAAGAAGAAGAAAGAGGAGGAGGAGGAGGAGGAAGCATGCAAAGAAAACATGGCCTTGGGGAAGAATCCTTGCACAAATAAAGGGGAAAGTAAGAACAAGGCCTCCACTTGCGACACATGCAAAAGAAATGTGATTTTTTTTCATAGCCAGGGAGTCCAGGCAGGGGAAGAAGAAACTTCTCTCTCCAAAATCAGGATCTCTTCCTGGTTTTGGATCTGCTTTCCAAGACAGGAAAGCAGTTTCTTCTCAACATGCAGTTTGCCCTCTGCGAAAATCTCCTTGGGGACTCTCGCCACTGGACACTCACAGCCCCCCCTCCCCCCGGGGTTCTTCCCACACTCCTCCTCCTCCCTATTTTATCTCACTTGCTTTGGCTGTTTCGACTTCGAGGGCCTGGCTGAACTTGCCGCAGCCGGCCGACGTCCGGGCCCGGACCTGGAAGATGTAGCGGGTGGCCGGCTTCAAGCCCAGGACGGTGGTCCGGTTGACCTTGGATTTCAGGGTGGAATAGCTCTGCATCTCCTTGTCCTGGGGAAAGAGGAGAGGGTGGTGGGGGCTGGGGGGGGCGAGACCCCCAGGCCTTCTGCTCTGGAGAGGGTCCCTTGAGTTGCGAAAGAGGAGAGAGGGAGGGGGGGAAAAGAGGCAGCTTCCTTCCTTCCTTCTCCTCTCCTTTCCTTCTTTCCTTCCTCCTCCTTTCCTCTTCTTTCCTTCCTTCCTTCCTCCCTCTTTCCCTCCCTCCCTCCCTCCCTTCTTCCTTCCTTCCTTCCATCCATCCATCCATCCATGGCACCCTGTGCTTGAGTTTGGACATGCCCATCTTGACATCCCCCACAGCAACCGAAGGCCGGACAAGAAGCAACAGGTGGAAACTAATCCAGGAGAGAAGCAACCTGGAATTAAGGAGAAACTTCCTGACAGTGAGCACAATTAACCAGTGGAACAGCTTGCCACCAGAAGTTGTGGGTGCTCCATCACTGGAGGCTTTTAACCAGAGATTGGACAGCCATTATTAGTCTGGAATGGCCCAGGGTCTCCTGCCTGAGCAGGGGGGCTGGGCTAGAAGACCCCCGAGCTCCCTGTTATTCACATAGGGGGACCCTGAGACCGCTTCCCTATGCTTGCAGCCTTTAAAAGCCCCCCCCCTTCGCCCCCAGCGCTCCGCATGGAGGGAAAGAAAGACGAGCCTCACCTTCTCGTAATATTTAATTTCGTATTCCAGGATGATGCCGTTGGGCTGCTCGGGCTGAGGCCACAGGAGGGTGACGCTGTGCTGACCCACGTTTTGCTGCTCGACTGCCGTCACTTGGGAAGGCGCTGCGGGGGGGGGGGGGAGAGAGAGAGAGAAAACAAGCAGGTCAGGGGAGAAGAGGAAGAAGAAGGCAGGAGCCCCGCCCACAGCCCCTCCCCTACAGGTGGGATGCAAATGAAAGGGTGGAGCCACAACTACCAGACAGGTAAGTTTCCTGGGATCCCTTGAGTGTGACTGGAAGGGCCATAGGGTTCCCCCCTCCCCTTTGGATGTCCTCCCAAGAATCAAGGTGTTGCAAGAGTTCTCAGAGGTCATCTAGCCCAACCCCTGGCTCAAGGCAATGCTGGTCACCGGAGCTGACATCCTATTCCTAGGGTGAGAATTATAAAAATGATCTCTTTCTCTCTCCCTCTCGCTTCCTCCCTCTTTCTCTCTCTGGCTCTTTCTCTCTTTTTCTCCCCCCCCCCGTCTTTCTCTCTCTTTCTCTCTCTCATTCCCCTCCCTCCCTCTCTCTCTTTCTATCTCTCTCTCTCTCTCTCTCTCTCTCAAACACCTTTTCAAATCAAAGTCTCCCCTTGGCTTAAACCACAATAGTGCAAATTAATTCTGGAGGTTTTTGCTGCAGGGCACAAATTTGGGCTTTTTTTAAAAAAAAAATATTTTTTCAAATAAATCTGTTCCTTGGATGGTTTCCCTCCCAGCTGGGAATCTGAGAAGCCCGCTAGACGGAGGGAGATAGCGAGTGCGAGAGACGCCTCTCTTGGTAGATGTGGGAAGACGGCTGAGCGAAGCGGAGGGGCTGGACGTGTTTCCCATTTAATGCAAGAAAGGCAAGGTGACCTTGGTGCATATCTTGCCTCTTTCCCTCCAGCCTTCTTCGGATTTCCCCCCCCCCTTTTTTGGTTGTTTGTTTGTTTTTTAAAAAAAATCAGTTTTACTAATTAAGCAAAATAAACAAGGGGGGAAAAAAAGGTGGGAGAGGCTATACTTCCACGTACATCAAATGAATATTTCACTGTAGGGATGGGTGAAATGAAGATAAAAAGTTTTTGTTTTTCTGAAAAAAAGGCCAGGCGTCAAAATGATATTTTTTTTAAACGTATTTTTAAAAAAAGGGTTTTCTTTCTTTCTTTCTTTCTTTCTTTCTTTCTTTCTTTCTTTCTTTCTTTCTTTCTTTTCTCCCTCCCTTTCTTTCTTTTTCTCTTTCTTTCTTTCTTTCCTCCCTCCTTCTTTCTTTATCTTTCTTTTTCCTTTCTTTCTCTCTCCTTCCTTTTTTCCTCCCTCCCTCTTTCTTTCTTTCTTTCTTTCTTTCTTTCCTTTCCTTCCTTCCTTCCTTCCTTCCTTCCTTCCTTCCTTCCTTCCTTCCTTCCTTCCTTTCCTGCCACTAATTTTTATACTTTGGACATCCACAACTGAACATTTAAATCATCAGATATAAGATAACAAAGCCGATAAGAGAAAAGAGATTGTTTCAATTTTTTTATATTTTTTTTAAAATAAAAGCTGACATTTTTTTTTCAGAGTGGGCCAACCTCAATCCTGGGCCTCCCACGTTTCCAAATTTAAATGGAATCTAAAAATTTAAAACGTCTTAGCAAATTAAAACATTTTACAAACAGAGAATGGAGAAACCGTTAAAGACAGGAGGGGGGAAATTAATCTGATTAATTAAATTAATTAATTTTTAGGACGTGGACAAGGAAACGAAACGCATCTGTTTATCTGCTTTTAATTGTTTCTCTCTTTCGTCCTCTGGAATCCAAATTGGCCACTCTTGCAAAATCTTGTAATGTGTTTTTGACACACTGCGCAACCTTACACTTGGGTTTGCAGATCCAGCGTTGTACAGTTTAGAGGGAAAGAGAAAAAAAGAGAAAAGAAAAAAAAACCCCAAGTCTCTTAAATTGAAGAACAGCTTGGGGTCGCCAGAGAAATGTAAAAAATGGCTTAATAAGACTCCCGCCGTGAAAATTGCCAATCCACCATTAAGAATTATTGAGAAAGTGATTGCACATAAAATAGGAAATAACGTTAAAAAAAAAAGAAGAAGAAGCTTCAGCAAAGCACCGTGCACAGATCCATTTGCATCTGGGTTTCCATTTTCCCGGCCATTAATAACAACAATTAGGGTGAAACGATTCCCACCGGACCAGCTAATACTGTAAACGATTTGCCATTAATAGCTACAATTAAGGCCGCAATCTTATAACCGGGGACTGATTTGATTTGCAATATGTGAAGCAATTCCTTGCAAAATCCGGCCCAGTTTCCATCCGAGCTGCTGGCAAGAGGTTCTCAGCACCAAAAATGTTAATTCTCAACCGTCTTTCTGGAAAGGAGTTGTAGAACACGGCATCGTAGGGTTGAGAGGGACCTGTGAGATCTTCCAGTCCAACCCCCTGCGCAAGGCAGAAGATTTCTGGCCTGGCTTTTGCCGTGATATGTTTTGCTTTAGGAGCAGAGCAAGGCCGTATCCTGGCTTTCCTTTTTCTCTTCTCGTGACTTCGCGCAATTTCAGCCTCAGCAGATGCAAGAAAAACCAGATGTGGTAGTTCCACATACAGGAAGGAAGGAAGGAAGGAAGGAAGGAAGGAAGGAAGGAAGGAAGGAAGGAAGGAAGGAAGGAAGGAGGGAAGGAAGGAAGGAAGGAAGGAAGGGAATAAGAGAAGAGAAGAGGAGGGGAAGGAAGAGGAGAAGAAGAAGAGGAAGAAGGAAGGAAGGAAGGAAGGAAGGAAGGAAGGAGGGAGGGAAGGGAATAAGAGAAGAGAAGAGGAGGGGAAGGAAGAGGAGAAGAAGAAGAGGAAGAAGGAAGGAAGAGGATGATGAAGGAGGAGGAGGAGGAAGGGGAGGAGGAGGAGGAGAAGAAGGACAACAACAAGGAGGAGAAGTGAGGAGGAGGAGGAGGAGGGTGAAGTGGGCTGGGGACACCTTCTCCTACCTGCCTGGTTCGTGGTGATGTTGACGGCCACAAATCGCGGGGACTCATAGCTGAGGTGGGAGACCCCGTTGACGGCCTCCACCGAGAAGGAGTAATTGGTGTGAGCCAGAAGGTTGGAGATGGAGAGGGACCCTTGAGCCAAATTCATCTGCTGGGGGAGGAAACGGATGCCAGGCCCGCAGGATTCACAGTGGCCCCCGCCCCAAGGGCAGCGATGGCAGATCACGTTGTAGCTGACGTCTCGCCGCCCGCCCTTGTCCAGCGGGGGGGCCCAGTCCAGGGTCACCGTCGTGCCGTTCACGCTGGAGAGCAGGTTGGTGGGAGCCGAAGGGGGACCTGGAGAGGTGGAGAAGGAGCTAAGAGTCCAGTTGCAAGCCAACTCGACCTCCAACTGGAAGGACGGCGTGTGAGAAAGACCTCGGGAGACGGAGGAAGGGATGCTGACCAGGAATGGTCAGATAAGAGAGGACCTAGACCACAAATGCATAACGGGGAAGGAAAACAAAAGTCAGGAGAGAACTTTCCTAACTTATTTCTATGGAGAGTCTCCTTCATCCAGGCCCTGGTTGTCCCCTTGGCAGTCATCTGGTCATTTGCCCTTTTTTTAGAGCGCCCTTGAGGCCATTTGGACACAGTGGCCTCAACCGCTCTCTAAAAGGACGCAAAGGACCAGCGGTCTGCAAGGAGGATAAATCCTGCCGTTCCCCACCTTCCAGTCAGAGCCGAGGAAGCTTCTTGGAGGAGAAGCGAAACGTCTTCGAAGGAAAAACAAGGAAGTCCAGTGGAAGGGGAAAAAAAAGGCAATTGACAAGAGATGAAATTGCGGAAATTGCAATTATTAGGAAAGTAATAATCTGGCCAAATTTGTAATGAGAAGGGAAACTTCCCGACGGGTGAAAAGCTGAGGAATTTGCCATCAGGAGCAAAGAGGTACGTACGTGTGCAGGCGGCTGAAGGCGGGTCTTGGGCAGCCCGGAAAAAGGTGTTTTCACAGCGACACACCTGCGCGGCCAAGGCGTCGGAATAGCTGTTTGGGGGACACCTGGCACACAGCTGGTCCCCAGGAGAAGACTTATAAAACCCCACTGGGCAGGCTGGAAGAGAAGGAGCAAAGGAAAAAGTGTGAACCCTTCTTTTAGTGACGCTGTAACTCCGAGCGGTCACTCGAGCAGGGGCTGGACTAGATGACCTCCAAGGTCCCTTCCAGTTCTATTCTATTCCATTCCATTCCATTCTATTCTATTTTATTCCTATTTTCTATTCTATTCTATTCTATTTTTATTTTTTTCTCTATTCTATTCTATTCTGTTCTATTCTATTCTATTCTATTCTATTCTATTCTATTCTATTCTATTCTATTCTATTCTATTCTATTCTATTCTATTCTATTCTATTCTATTCTATTCTATTCTATTCTATTCTATTCTTATTTTCTTCTCTATTCTATTCTATTCTATTCTATTCTATTTTCTGTTCTGTTCTATTCTATTCTATTATTTCTATTCTATTCTATTCATTTCTAGTTCTATTCTATTCTATTCTATTCTATTCTATTCCTATTTTATTTTATTTATTTATTTGTTTGGATTTATATGCCACTCCTCTCCGAAGACTCGGAGCGGCTCACAACATATACATAAAACAACGTCAATCTAAATCCAAACAACAAAAAATTAAAAATAACACCCCACACATATTCAACAATCACACCACAATCCACAATCATCCCCAGGCCTGCCGGCAGAGATTTTCTTCTCTATTCTATTCTATTCTATTCTATTCTATTCTATTCTATTCTATTCTATTCTATTCTATTCTATTCTTATTTTCTTCTCTATTCTATTCTATTCTATTTTCTGTTCTATTCTATTCTATTCTATTATTTCTATTCTATTCTATTCATTTCTAGTTCTGTTCTATTCTATTCTATTCCTATTTTCTTTTCCATTCTATTCTATTCTATTCCTATTTTCTTTTCCATTCTATTCTATTCTATTCCTATTTTCTTTTCTATCCTATCCTATCCTATCCTATCCTATCCTATCCTATCCTATCCTATCCTATCCTAGCCTTATTGTCGAAAAATAACTTTATTGTCACTTTAAATGTAGGCTAATCGGTATAACATTAAAATGAGATTTCTCTGTGAACTGAGGACTAGCAATAAAAGAAAGAGAGGCCCAAAACATTTATCAGAGTATTTTTTTTTCAAATGCCACCCGTGTCCTGCAGAAACTTATTTCCATTCCCCTCGTAATTGTATTGTTCCACGTTCTAAAAATAAAATGATCTAATGAAGAAGGGCTTGGCATTAATAAATAACTCGGATTTTTTTTTTCTCCCTGTGAATCTCGAAGGGTGTTTATTTATAGCCGGTCCTTTCTCCTGTCTATCCGAAAAAGGGAGGATTTTTTTTTTTTTTTGCCAGATTAAACTCTTTCCTTCCCTCGTTCCTTCTCTCCCTCCTCGTCTCCCTGATAAATATCTATCGATTTCAATGCAGACGTATCTCAATCCAGGCGTCCTTGATTTATGACGCAGGAATGAAACACGTGAAGGGTCAGAGACTAATCAGAATCAGAACAGAGGTGGAAGGGACCTGGAGGTCATCTAGTCCAGCCCCCTGCTCAGGCAGGAGACCCTGGGCCGTTTCAGACAAATGGCTGTCCAGTCTCTTCTTGAAAACCTCACTTGGAAAACGGGAACGGCCCATTGGCAAAAAAAAACCCCTGAACGGCCGTCCCAAATTTATCCGGCGTAACTGAGGGCGGGCAGCATTTTACGCTCCAGCATCCTTCCCCATTGTGACCTTGACGTCTGCCACCCTCGTGTGCGATATTGTCAAGGCAAAAGCCGGGCGTTTTCCCCGCATCTCAACGAAGCCCCTGCGGTGTAGTGTTTGCAAAGTCAACACCTGCCACTTCTTTCGGCGAAGAAGTCGAAAAGCAAACAAGCAAATTCTCCGACAAGCCCAGCGTGGCGCCAGCTCTCCGGAACACGTGTCGCCTCGGGCGAAGTGCGCGGTGTTTGCGGCTGCCGTCGTCTTATCAGGGTTTGTACAGGTGCAGGCCGGATGATCTCGCTGGAGCCCCTCGGGAGGGAGGGAGGGAGGGAGGGAGGGAGGGAGGGGGAAAATGGCTTCCGTGCTTGGAGATCAATCTTGCCCGGAGAGGCGGAGAAGCTTTTGCGACTTTGCAAAAATCCAGAGGGCAGAAATGACACGGATGCTTTCAAAGGAAGAAGCGCGTCAGGAATGGTTGCAAAACACACTGAAAATTCGGATTTCGGCTTGGAAAAACGACCGGGAGTCCTCCATTTATGACCAGAATCGAGCCTCAAATTTCCAGTTGTTAAGAGAGTTTTGCCCCATTTTTACGACCGTTCTGGCCACAGTTGCTAAGTGAAACACTGCAGTTGTTTATTTAGTCACACAGCTGTTAAGTGAATGCCGCTTCTCCCCCCCCCCGGACGTTGCTTATCCAGTGAATTTTGCTCCATTTTATGACCTTTCTGGCCACAATGATGAGGACTAGGCCTTGTTACGTTTTTACCAGTCCCAGACTGTCAATCGAATTGGAGATTGAATCTTAAATAATAATAATAACAACAACAGCAGCAATAATAATTGATCTTCCACCCAATTCTTCAAGCCCAGGTTCACCAAACACAGTGACTACAGATAGTCCTCGCCTTACGACCACAAGGGAGCCCAAGATTTCCATCGCTAAGTGAGACAGTTGCCCCATTTTACAAACTTCCTCGCCAATCGTTCATCTTTTCTGGATAAAAACCGTCTTTCGGAACCCCTCTGGAGTTGTAAAAAGCCTGATTTTTTTTTTTTCTGGCTTCCCCAGGTAAAACAAACACACACCGCTGGGATTCTGTGCGGAAGGAGAAATATTTGCCAAATTAAGCCCCGAGGCTTGAAGGAGGTTTAAGGAGATCAGGAAAATGAGGCATCCGAAGAAGCGTCTTGGGGCAGCTCACAAAACGGGTGGCTTTTTATATATATATATATATTGTGAGCCGCCCTGAGTTCTCCGGAATAGGGTGGCATAGAAATTAAATAAATAAATAATAATAAATAATATATATATATATTTGTTTTCTGAGGTTTTCGCGGGTGTTTGTATGTAGGTCTTTGGTTCTTCGGGTTTTCTCCCACGTAGAATTGGAAGTGTCTTGGCGACGTTTCGACGAAGTCCCATTCGTCATCTTCAGGCTGGTGCTTTCGGCTTCGTGCTTCTAGGAGCAATGTGTGACTGTAGCTGTTTCTTCCTTTTAACTGCCAGTGGGGGTTTGAATTCTACGTGGGAGAAAACCCGAAGAACCAAAGACCTACATACAAACACCCGCGAAAACCTCAGAAAACAAATATTGTTAGCAATTTAAATAAAAACATATATATATATATTTATATATATAAAACGGGCAAATCAAAAATAAGTAAATAAATAACCGAAACAAGCCTCCTTTATCCTGAAATTGGTTCAACTTTTTTGGGCTCAGCCTTGGTCATAAGTAGAAGACTTGAGAGTATATTTCCCAACTCCAGGCGGAGTGAAAAGGGATTTCATTTTGCTAGGATTAATTGCCGTGGATGTTTCATCCAAATATTTGCCTTTCTTGCAGAAGGGACTGATTAAGATCTGTCTTTCCTTCACTCCCCAAACTACGTACCAACTAGGTTAACCTTGAAGCATGATGGCTGTGCGTCGCGCAGCACAATTCACGAAGTCGCTTAAACGCCCATCTTGGCCAGTTGAAGATGGGTGGGATGCAACCCCCTGCCCCTCCTTTCGTTCTGTGAAAACCCTTGGAGGGACTTTGGAGGTCTTCTAGTCCAGCCCCCTGCTCAAACAGGAGACCCTGGACTATTTCAATCAATCAATCAATCAGAATAAAGCTGGAAAGGGACCTTGGAGGTCTTCGAGTCCCATCCGTGCGCAAACAGGAGACTCTAGACCAGGGGTTCTCAACCTTGGCAACTTTAAGACATGTGGACTTCAACTCCCAGAATTCCTCAGCCAGCTTTGCTGGCTGAGGAATTCTGGGAATTGAAGTCCACAAGTCTTAAAGTTACCAAGGTTGAGAACCCCTGCTCTAGAGCATTTCAATCAATCAATCATTCAATCCTCTAACTTCCTAAATTCCCGGCCCCCCTCTATTCCTCCTCGGTACCCCCAAAACCATCCTCCCCGCACCCAGGCCTTACCCGAACACGCGTCCTTCCGCTCTTCATAGCCGGCGCTGCAGACACACTTCCCGATGGGCACCAGCCATTCCCCGTCGGCGCTGCAGTACATTTTGGGGGTGTCCCTCTCCTCCGAGTTCGAAACGCACTCCCCTCGCACCTCCACCAGGGAGGAGGAATCCGCCCCCGTCACCGCTTCGGAGAAGGCGGCCAGGTTCCTCACCATGGCCGGGCACTTCTTGTAGTAGACCCGGAGGGAGACGATGGCGATGCAGGCCCCAATGTCCTGGAAGGCCAGGTAGAAGCCCCTCTTGGTCAGGGGCCCGACCCCCCGGACCTCGGTGTTGAGTTTGAGCCTGCGGACCCCCAGGTCCACGTTGGTGAAGCTCTCGTCGGCCGCGATGGTGTCGATCTTGACGAACTGGCTCTCCCGGGCGGTACTGCCCAGATCCCGGTCCGATTGGAGGTAGTGAAGGTTAAAGGTCTCCTTGCAGGTGCCCAGGACGCCGGGCATGCTGTTGCAATCCCGCAAGGTGAACCGGATCTCGGCGTAAACCCGGTGGGCGCCGTGCCGCTGGATCCAGCTGGTCCTCAGCCAGTTGTTCTGGTTGGCCGTCATGACGTTGCACACCTGGTAAGTGTGGATGGGCTGGAAGGCTTCGTCCATCTCGCTGATGGAGTCCCACTGAGGGAGGAAAAAAGCGGGAGGATTTGAATCCGAGACTCTTTCTAATCAAGGAGAGAGAGAAACCCCCCCCCCAAGCTAGAACTAAGGAGAGGTTCCCTGGCGGTGGGAAGAATTAACCGGCGGAAATGAACTTGGCCTCCAGAAGTTGTGGGCGCTCCGTCCCTGGAGTTGTTTTTTTGTTTTTTTTTTAAAGAAGAGAGCGGACAGCCGTTTGTCTGAATTGGTAACTGGGTTTCCTGCCTGAGCCGGGGGTTGGACTAGATGACCTCCAAGGCCCCTTCCAGCCCTGTGATTCTATGATTAGGGGATTAAAGTGTATTAAAGAGAGAGGGGAAATAGGAAGATGGCAAGTACTTGTTGGAAAGAGGGGTAGAAGTCATAATTTTATGTTTTTCCACCTTCTTCCCTTCCCTTCTTCTCTCTTCCTCTCCCTTCCTCTACTCCCCTTTCTCCTTCCTTCCTTCCTTCCTTCCTTCCTTCCTTCCTTCCTTCCTTCCTTTCTTTCTTTCTTTCTTTCTCTTCCTTCCTCCCTTCCTCCCTTCTATTTCCTTCTTTCCTCCCTCCCTCCCTCCCTCCCTCCCTCCGTCTCTCTATCTTTCTTTCTTTCTTTCTTTTTTCTTCCTTCCTTCCTTCCTTCCTTTCCCAGCAGGGAAAGCCAACTGGGTGGCTATGGGTCAGTCTCTCTTTTCTCTTTCAGCCCAACCCACCTCACAAGGTTGTTGTCGTGGGGGAGATAGGAGGAGAAAAGAACAATTTGCCCCAGGTTCCCCATGCTGTGTTATTTATAAAAATAATAAAAGGCAGGATTGAAAACCAAAGAAATACGTATGAGCGCCAGGCCGGTCCACAGAGGGCCAGTGCAACCCAGACCGGATTTTTCGTCCTTTCTGATCGCAGCCTCAACGCCGCTGGCTCTGCGGCTGGAGGCAGCCTCCATCCTGGCTAGCCTTGATTAAGATTTGCCTGTCTCTCTTGGCATCTGGCGGGGGGGGGTTTCCTGGATGCCAGCCAAAGGCTGAAAGCCGATGCCAGCAGATGCACTTCAGGCTGGCAGAGAAGCCGTGGCTTCTTGCCTTCATGTGGCTCGGGGTCCGCCACGAATACCCGGGGTGGCTGGCCATCCCCTCTAAGGAGAACCCCTGGCGGGCAGATGGCGAGGCTGCCAGCTTCCGCAGGCCCGTCACATCCGGCAAGGCTGGGAAACATAAGTGGCCTTTGCGACAAAGCTGGCTGTGCCAACAAGCTTCCCCACCCGGATTGAAAGAGGGAAGAACAAAGATGGAAGGGGCCTTGGCGGGGTGGGCTTCAACGCCCAGAATCCCCCAGCCAGCATGCTTTAAAAGGGTAAGACTTCCACTCCCAGAATCCCTCAACCAACTGGCACGTAGTTGTGACAGTTAACTATCCCATGATCACCATTTACGACCTTTCCAGCCGGAAGTCAATTGGAGAAGCTGGATTCAGTTCACAGCCGCGTATCTCCCTTAACGACCAAAGTGATGCGCTTAACGACCGTGGCAATCAAAGTCATAAAAACCGGGGCCCGGTTCACTTAACGACCGGCCTCCAATCATAGCCATTAAGTCGAGGACTACCTGTCGTCCGAGGTGTTGAATTTTGCAAAGTTTGGGAAAGGCCGTGCCGAGTGTGTTTCCAATCACATGCCAGCCGCGTGCGTTTTCCCAACCCGCTCGAGATGAACTGATCAAAAAGCATTAAGCCTGATTAACGGCCGCTCCCCGGTGATCTGGAGGCCTTTATTTCAGATTTGGCTGAAATAAAGAGACAGGTTTTTGGGATAACAAGCCGGCATGCAGTGGCTGCTCCAGCCGTTCTTCTCCCTCAGAAGAAGAAAAAAAATCCCTTCGCCGGACGCAAAATGTGGATGTCGTCATTAATGCGCCGAGACAGGGCGCTTGATTGCATCTCTATGCGGGAATTTATCTAATAGTTTAAATGGAAGCTAATGCTAGATTAAGGGGGTAATATATATATATATATATCAGATTATAAAGGGATAAAGAGGCTGGAAAAAGAAAGGATGTCAAACGAGCTTAAAATTGAGCCCACGGAGGCAAAAAATGACTTAAAACGTGGCATCGTAGGGCTGGGAGGGACCTCAGAGGTCTTCTAGTCTAACCCCCCCTGTTTGACAATGCTGGCCAAACAGTTGTCCAGTCTCTTCTCGAAAACCTCCAGCGAGGAAGCCACCAGTTCAACGATTCGGAAAATTGGGGAATCGAACTGGTTCCATTGGGTGGTTTGTGATGATTGTGATTGATTTTGATTGGGATTTTGATTGGGATTGATTTTGATTGGGATTAAGACTCTGATTGTGATTGTGATTGCTTTTGATTGTGATTGATTTGAGATTGTGATTATGAATGATTTTGATTGGGATTGGGATTATAGTTGATTTTTTGATTGTGATCCTGGTCATGGTTATGGTTATGACTACGGTTGTGGTTGTTGTGGTTGTTATTATTATTATTATTGTTACTTACCCCATGGGAAGGATAAATGAGCCAGCCCCAGTCACCAATAATCTTGGAGGTATCCAGCAAATTCACTGCAAAAGCAAGAGACAAATCCGTTTTTAGAAGATCTGAAGCTGTGGATCCTGGAACTTTGGGCATCACGTATTGTCTGAACCCTGAGAATTTGGTTTTTCCTGCGTTTTCAAAAACAGACTGGATAACTACAGACAGTCCCCGACTTACATCGCTGCATTTAGTGACCGTTCAAAGTGACAACGGCACTGGGGAAAAAATGGACTTAGGACCGTTTTTTCACACTTACGACCATCGCAGCGTCCCCCAGAGTCACGGGATCAAAAATCTGACTCAGATTTATGACGGCCACAGAGCCCTGATCCCCTTTTGCAATCTTTGGACCTGCAAAGTCTCTGGGGAAGCCAGATTCATTTAGCGACTGTGCTATTCAGTTAACGACGGGAGGGATTCACGCAAGAGAGGTTGTCAAATGGGACAAAAACGCCCTTGACAAGCGTCTCAGAATTTGGAGCTCAACCCCGGTCGTTAAGTCAAGGACGGCCTGTAATTTGACCCATGTGGGATACGGTCTCCTACCTTGGGATATGGGGGTTGGACTAGAAGACCTCTGAGGTGCCCTTCCAGCCCTTTGATTTCGTGTTTCTCTATTCTGTGGATGGAGGAGTCTGTGGCGAGTTGTGTGAAGCCACCTACGCGCACACACACACACACAAAGCTGCACCATCAGAGACTCCAAGCGGCGTTTGTTTTCCGAGCATGTTATCAAGATGTTTAAAATGCTCCCAAACCCCTGATCAAAATGGTGTGGAGCTGCTGCAGATCACGATAAGTCTTTGCCAGAGGTGGATAGAATATCAATTTCTAAGTCGTTAACTCTCTGCAAAACATTTATAGGAGGGGCCTTTTAATTGCAGTTTTCATATTTATGTATGTGTGTATGTATGTATGTATGTATGTGTATATATCTATATCTATAATCTATCTATCTATCTATCTAATCTATCTAATCTATCTATTTCTCTATATCTATTTATCTTTATATCTATATCTACCTATCTACCTACCTACCTATCTATCTATCTATCTATCTATCTATCTATCTATCTATCTATCTATCTATCTATCTATCTATCTATCTATCTCTATGTGTATATCATCTTTCCATTATCTCTCTCTCTCTCTATATATATATATACATCTGTATCATCTTTCCATATCCATCCATCCATCCATCCATCTATCATCTATCCATCCATCCATCCATCCTTCCATCCATCCATCTCTCTCTCTCTGTCGGTGTGTGTGTGTATATCATCTTTCCATTATCCCTCTCTCTCTCTCTATACATCTATATCATCTTTCCATATCCATCCATCCATCCATCCATCCATCCATCCATCCATCCATCATCTATCCATCCATCCATCCATCCATCCATCCATCCTTCCATCCATATCTATCTATCTATCTATCTATCTATCTGTCTGTCTGTCTGTCTGTCTGTCTGTCTGTCTGTCTGTCTGTCTATCTATCCACCCTTTTCCAATCCACGGGTTAGGAAAAAGGCCCTCAGATTTCTTTTTTTAATTCCTCTTTATTTATTTTTTTCCTCCTGTCCAAAGTTGTGCACTCTCTCCTTCCCCCTTTTTCCACTGCTACCGGGGAGAGGCGGGGGGGAGAATTATTTTTTTTTTAAAAACCATTTTCAAATCCGCACAGCAATCAGCCAGACTTGGATTCCTCTGCTCACCCCAGGAGAGACGATGGCCAGAAGGAAAGGAAAAAGAAATAAATAAATAAATCAAAGTCCCATCTCTGAAGTTGCCAATCGGCAGGAAATTGGGATTAATTGTAATGGGGACATTATAAGAGAACAGTAAGAAGTAAGAGGTTGGGTGGGTGGGGGGGGGGAAAACACCCAGCTTTGAATTTGGGAGTGTTGTTTTTCTGTTTTATCCAGGCCAGGATTCGGTGGGGGGGAAATTATAAATGTATAATTATAATTCTATAATTAAAAAGTATAAAATTGTAAATTATAAATCTCTTGTTTTCTGCACCAGATTTTTTTTTTTAGGAAAACACCATAAAATTGTGTGTGTGTGTGTGTGTGTGTGTGTGTGTTTCTCATAATTTAACTCTGGGATTAATTCTGATAGTTCTCCAGATCAAGCTGGCTAAGCGTCATGCAATGTTGCAAGCGCTTAAATAATGCAGCTTTTAAAGCTTGCTTTAACATAAAGCCATCTGCGTAGCTGGAGGCCAGGCTTAATAATTCCCTCTGAGAAATAAAACTGCCCTTCTGGGTCAAAATAGCTAATCATATTTTACTTTATGGCGAGCATTTTTAAGAAGACACGGCATAGTCTGATGGCTGACATGCGACTTCCCTTCCCTTTATTCCTCCCAACCCCTCTTCCCTCTCTCCTTCTCTCCTTCCTTTCCTTCCTTCCCCTTCTCTTCTCCTTCTCTCTCCTTCCTTCCTTCATAAGTCTTTTCAGTGGTGTTGTAAATTGGAACGGTCACTAAGCGAACTTTATAAGTTGAGGACTATCTGTATAACCCAAAGAGGAAGAAGAAAAAAAAGCAAGGCTAATTGGGTCCCCCCCCCAAAAAAAATTAAAAATAAAAATAGAGAAAGCTTTTTGGAGACGATACCCTGATTGCAAAATATATATATATATATATTTTTTAAATCCGCCTTTTTATCTTTGGAGAGAGACAAAGATTTCCTTTTGGAAAATAACGATTTCTGTTTGATTGGTGTCTCTCTTGGATATAGTCTATCCACTGTTTCCAGTCTGTCAAAAATTGTTCATTGGAGCGATTTTTCAAGTATGCTGATATTTTCGCCATTTCCGCCAAATTTGTTACTTTCACGGTCCATTCTTCCATAGGCGGTATTTCCGGATTCTTCCAGTATTGTCCCACCAACAATCTTGCTGCTGTAATTAAGTTCAAAAATAAATTTGTCTCTGAGGTAGTGAAATCCTAAAAGAAAATAACGATTTTTTTTCAAACGGTGTCCAATTACGGGCGGTTTAGGATGCTCTCCGCAGGCTCCCTGGATTGATGTCTCTCTCTTTAATCTAGAGGCTTGTGGCATCACAAGAGTTGTGAAGCTTTGGCGCTAAATTGCCTTGTTCTAAGGAAAGGGCCGCAGCAGCCTCCCCACTGCCCAGAACAGCTGAGTGGATATTAAAGGTGGACAAATTGTGTCAAATTCCCCCCCCCTTCCAGTCAGCCGAGTTTTAAAAGTCGCAGATCAGCTCAGAAAAAAAATAAAGTGGTGGGTTGTTCCGTAGGAGTCAAGGGTGGGGGGAGAAAGAGGGTTAAGTTCAGACTTGCAAGATGTAAAAAAAAGATGCTGAGACTCTAGAAAGAGGGCAGAGAAGAACAACAAACATGATCAGGGGACTGGAGGCTAAAACATATAAAGAACAGTTGCTGGAATTGGGGATGTCTAGTTTAATGAAGAGAAGGACGAGGGGGGACGTGATAGCAGCCTTCCAGTATCTCAGGGGCTGCCCCAAAGAAGAGGGAGTCAAGCTATTCGCCAAAGCACCGGAAGGCAGGAGAAGAAGCGACGGATGGGACCTAACCAAGGAGAAGAGCAACCTGGAATTAAGGAAAAACTTCCTAACAGCAGGAACAATCAACCAGTGGAACAACTTGCCACCAGAAGTTGCGGCTGCTCCATCACTGGAGGTTTTTAAGAAGAGACTGGACAGCCATTTCTCTGAAATGGTACAGGGTCTCCTGCCCGAGCAGGGGGTTGGACTAGAAGACCTCCAACGTCCCTTCCAACTCTGTTTATTCTATTCTATTCTATTCTATTCTATTCTATTCTATTCTAATTCTAATTCTATTCTAATTCTATTCTATTCTATTCTAATTCTATTCAATTCTATTCTAATTCTATTCTATTCTAATTCTATTCTATTCTATTCTATTCTATTCTATTCTATTCTAATTCTATTCTATTCTATTCTATTCTAATTCTATTCTATTTCTATTCTATTCTATATTCTATTCTATTCTATTCTA
This sequence comes from Bothrops alternatus, assembly GCA_034064705.1. NCBI lineage: Eukaryota > Metazoa > Chordata > Lepidosauria > Squamata > Viperidae > Bothrops > Bothrops alternatus. Next base: position 571,218 of record JARGCV010000532.1, read on the forward strand.
TTCTATTCTATTCTATTCTATTCTAATTATTCTATTATTATTCTATTATTATTCTATCCTATTCTATTCTATTCTATTCTTATATATTCTATTCTATGTCAAAAGCAGATTTTAAAAAAAATTGCAAGCATTCTAAGGAAGGGAGCACATTTTAATCCCCCTCGGAAACGTGCGAAAGGAAATAGAAACAATCTGGACATTTTTTGTCCTCTCTCTGGATTGCAGCCCTCTTTCCCGCTCCCCGGGCCAAATTCCCAAAAATATCAACTCTTTCTTGAAGAAAGAAATTGTTGAATGTTTCGCTGGAACGGAGCAGCAAATGGTCTGCAAAGCTGGCAGAAGCCTCCTCCTTCAGTAACTCCGAACAGTGTGATGGCAATTTTGTGCCTCTTTTCCGCCCCCCCCCCGTCGAGAGCTTCAAAAAAATAAAATAAAATAAAATAAAAAGATCCATCTTAGTGTCGCTGGGCAGATCAAAACAGTTGTTATTTGGCTGGGCTGGTTTTTTGGGGTTTTTTTTTTTTTTGCCAGTCCCTTGCAGTCCATTAAAAGCGCCTCTTCCTGCAAAGCACCCAGTTAATTTATCTTTTTGTATAGGATGAGCAGAGAGGGCTTTTATATGTGTGTTTGTGTGTGTGTGTGTGTGTGTGTGTGTGTGTGTGTGTGTGTTGGATACACAGCTTCTGATCTTCTGCTGCTCTTTGACATGGCAAGCTTTTAGTGAGACTTCTCTTACCGCTTAATTGACTCCCTCCCCATAAGTGGAGGCCTGGCTGGCTCAGCCCTCTGCAACCCGGCCTTTTTGCCAAAGGTTGAGAAAGGAGGACCTCCCGGAACTGGGATTCACACGACAGGGTTGACCCGGGTCAGCAAGGAACCCAGAAGCTGCCTTGCAGCCTTAAGGGCATCAGGTTCAGTTGGAAAGCCCTTTTCCATAATGTATCTATCTATCTATCTATCTATCTATCTATCTATCTATCTATCTATCTATCTATCTATCTATCTATCCATCCATCCATTCATCTATCCATCCATCCATCCATCATCTATCTCTATCCACCATCTTTCTCTCTCTCCATCAACTATCTCTATCTAGCCATCTATCTATCTGTCTGTCTATCCATCATTTATCTCTATCTATCCATCATCTGTCTGTCTATCTGTCCATCATATCTCTCTCTCTCTCTCTCTCTCTCTCTCTCTCTCTCTCTCTCTCTCTCTCTCTCTCTCTCTCTCTCTCCATCTATCCATCTATCAAAAAAGTGACTTTTCACACTTGCAACCATCACAGCATCCCCAGGGTCACGTGATCAAAATTCGGACGCTTGGCTACTGAGTCTTACTTATGACGGTCGCAGGGTCCCGGTGGGGTCACATGATCCCCTTTTGCGACCTTTGGACGAGCGAAATCCACGGGGGGAAAGCCAGACTCGCTCAATAACCCTCTTACTCACTTAACAACTGGGGCAAGAAAGGCCATAAAAGGGGGGTTAAAATCTGTCATAACAACTGTGTCGCCCAGCCACCAAAGTTTTGGGCTCATATGTGGCTGTAAGTGGAGCACCACGTGCCTTCCTGGGTCTGGACTACCTCGCAAAGCTGGCCCCTGCCGAGGAAGGGAAAAAGGGGGACGCACCCCATAAGGCCCATTTCGGAGTTTGTTCTGGTTGAAATGCAGGACCCTCAACCAGCCTTCAAGCCAAACATCTGGGATTCAAATAAAAGAGGTTTTTGTGTTTGTTTTTTTTCATTTTGCACACACCTGTCCTTAGGGGGTGTGTGAAGCCCACCCTTTAGGCAAGTGAATAATTCAGTGTAAAGTGCCTGGAAAATTGGTTTGAAAAAAAAGCAACCCAATCAGGATAGTTTCATGGGACAAATAAAGGACGTTTTATGCTCGGTGGGCATGTAGAAAAGCCCCCCCCCAAAAAATGGGATGCAAAAAACCATAACAATCGTGCCGAAGATTTTAAGGGATAACGTACAACTGAAAAGAGAGGATTTTCTTATCAGGCTAATGGATAAGCAACTAGGAAAAAAATAATAATAATTGAACTTTGTTTTTATAGATCACAACGGTGGCAGGATTATTACAGGTTCTGCGGTGGAAAGATTTCACGTTGGGAAGGACGGGTGGAATGAAGAGGATGGAGCTTGCGGAGATGGCTAAATTAGCTTCTTTGATTAGAGGGCGAGAAGAAAAAAAAACAACCCAATATCCGCATTTATGGATGACTGGAAATCCCTTTTGACTTTTCGCATGAAACGGGAAAAAATGCACTTATGATTTGTGGTTTTGATGATAAGACAAAAAAAGAAAAAACCACACAGAAAAAAAATCCCTGACTGCGTAAGAGAAAAGAATGGGCCTTCCTCTTTAAATCTGAAAGGAAGAGATAATTTTGCAATTGTGCTTATATTTGCCGGAAAGGAAATCAGAAGCTTCTTTCTAGTTCTTTGGATTCTTTCTGCCACTTCTGATTCTTTCTTTCACGTTCTTTCCTGTTTTCTTTCTCCCTCCCTCCCTTCCTTCCCTCCCTTCTCCTTCCACTTTCCTTTTTTCTTTCCCTTTTCTCTTCCCCTGCATTCCCTTCCTCTTTCTTCCCTTCCCTTCCCTTTCCCCCTTCCTTTCCACTAACCCTTCTTTCCTTCTTCTCTTCTCAGACTTGGCCATTGGAGGAGGGGTGGACTTCAACTCCCAGAGTTCCCTGGGTCATGTGCAAAGGAGTCTGGGAGTTGAAGCCCACTTCACAACGGCGCATGGCGAGTTTGTTTCTCAAACGTGGCCATTTCAGGAGGTGTGGACTTCAGCTCCCAGAATTCCCCAGCCAGGTAAAGTCCGCCCCTGATGGCTGGGGCATTCTGGGAGTTGAAGTCCCCAATTGCTGCTTGCGGAATTCTGGAAGACCTCACTGGGGTAGCAGAAAGGGCTCCTTAAGACATTATGGAGCTGAATTCCCTCTCAAGGCAGGGAACTGTATCTGAAAATAAACAAACAAACAAACAAACAAACAAACTAATAATAATAATAATAATAATAATAATAATAATAATAATAATAATAATGTTGTATTAATAGACAAACCATCATCTTTTAAAGACATCCCAGACTGTCCTTGACTGTGGCAAAACCTGGTTTGTTTTCAAGGCACATCCAAACACTTTTCTCTGTCCTATATTGGATAGGGTAATTTACACACACACACACACACACAAACACACACAAATCAATTTGCAAGCCATCGACCACTGTAAAAGAGTCCTCAGGGCTGGGCCAATAGAAAACCAATTTCAGACTCAAGAGGG
>JARGCV010000533.1:0-77500 GCA_034064705.1 Bothrops alternatus
CCTTCTCCTCCTTCCTCCACTTCCTCCCTCTTCTCCCCCTCCTCCTCTCCCTCCTCCCATTTCCACCTCCCTCCCCCTCCCTCCTTCCCCCCCTCCTCCCCCTGCCCCCTCCTCCCCTTCCTCCTCGTCCTTCCCCCTCCTCTTCCCCTTGCTGCTCCTCCCCCTCCCCCGCCCAGTCTCCTGGCCCCTCCCTCCAGGGGTTTCCCCACCGGCTTCTCTTCCCGGCAGACAGACGCCCCGCTTTCTCCAGCCAGGCGGGGGGGAAGCAGCGGCCGAGGAGCCATGGCGGGCACCGTGGTGAAGGTGGACGGGACCGAGGTGGCCTCGGAGGGTCCCCAACCGACCACCATCAACATCACCCTCCGCCAGGAGTCCGGGCTGGCTTACCTGTGCAGGGGGGGTGGCGGCCCTGGGTCTCCGCAAAGCGGCCGCCAAGGACGCCGGCGAGGCTCCCCGCGCCCCCCGCCCGGCGGGGGGAGGGGAGCAGAAGGTCTTGGGGGTAAGGCCCAGGGAGGGGGCTGCAGGCCGGGGGAGGGGGGGATCGGAGGGGCTGGCCCCAGAGGGAGGGAGGGAGATCGGCTCTTGCCTCCTGAGCGCCAGGCTGCTTTGATGAGAAAAACCAATGATGGGGAAGCTAGGGAAGGGAGGAGTGTGGAAGAGAAGGAAAAAGAAAAAGAAAGAAAGAAAGAGAGAGGAAGGAAGGAAGGAAGGGGAACGATAGGAAGGAATGGATGGATGGAAAGGAAAGAAAGAATGAAGGAAGAAAGGAAGGAAGGGAAAGAAGGAAGGAAAAAAGAAAAAGAAAGAAAGAAGGGAAAGAAAGAAGGAAAGAAGGAAGGATGGAAGGAAAGAAAGAAAAAGAAGGGAAAGAAAGAAAAAGAAAGAAAGAAGGGAAAGAAAGGAATGGATGGAAAGGAAAGAGAATGAAGGAAGAAAGGAAGGAAGGAAGGGAAAGAAGGAAAGAAAAAAGGGAAAGAAAGAAGGATGGAAGGAAAGAAAGAAAAAGAAGGGAAAGAAAGAAAAAAAAGAAGGAAGGGAAGGAAGGAAAGAAAGAAAGAAAGAAAAAGAAAGAGAAAAGAAAGAGAAAAAAAGAAAGAAGGAAAGAAAGAAAGGAATGGATGGATGGATGGAAAGGAAAGAAAGAAGGAAGGAAGGAAGGTAGGAAGGAAGGAAAAAAGAAAAAAAAGAAAAAAGGGAAAGAAAGAAGGAAGGATGGAATGAAATAAAGAAAGAAAATAAGGGAAAGAAAGAAAGAAAGAAAGAAAGAAAGAAAGAAAGAAAGAGAAAAGAAAAAAGGAGAGGACTTCCGCCTCTATTAAAATAAAGAAGGATGGAAGGAAAGAAAGAAAGAAAAAGAAGGAAAAGAAAGAAGGAAGGGAAGGAAGGAAAGAAAGAAAGAAAAAGAAAGAAAGAGAAAAAAGAAAGAAGGAAAGAAAGAAGGGAAAGAAAGAAAGGAATGGATGGATGGAAAGGAAAGGAAAGAAAGAATGAAAGAAGGAAGGTAGGAAGGAAGGGAAAGAAAGAAGGAAAAAAGAAAAAGAAAGAAAAAAGGGAAAGAGAAGGAAGGATGGAAGGAAAGAAAGAAAAAGAAGGGAAAGAAAGAAAAAGAAAGAAGGAAAGAAAGAAAGAAAGAAAGAAAGAAAGAAAGAAAGAAAGAAAGAGAAAAGAAAAAAGGCGAGGACTTCCGCCTCTATTAAAATAAACATAGTAACATCAAACCTCAACCTTTTTTTTTTTTACTTTTGACGTACGAGTTATAAACCAGCCGTACCAGTATAAACTGCCTTTACAGAGGAGAGCGAACCGCCCTCGGTCAGAAACCGGGTAGTAGGTTCTCCTGCTTGGATGGCAGGAGGGGGGCTGGACTAGATGACCTCCAAGGTCCCCTCTATTCTATTCTCAACCCTGACCAGTCAGGAAGCAGCCGAGTGGCTGCTGCTCTCTCTCCACTCCGGCCACAAAGGGAACCCCGACCTCACTCCGGAGTCTCCAGCTAACCTCGCTTGGGGAGCGTCTGCCGGGTATCCGGGACCCCCCGTTGCCCACTGACGCTGCCTGTGGTCTCCCCCCTCTGCCCCCCCCCCAGGGAGCCCAGATCCTGCTCGGCGCTGTCTGCATCGGCCTCGGTGTGGCGCTGAGCATGCTTGTGCCTAACAATGAGTTACCCTACTACTACACGCGGGCAATCTATAACGGAGCCCCTTTCTGGATGGGCGGCCTGGTGAGTACTGGGAGGGGAGGGGGGAATGGGCGAGGGTCCCCCTCTTGGTCTCAGCTGGCAACCCCCCCCTCGAGAAGCGGCAGGGGAGGATTCTGGGACGGGACAAAGATGGCAGGGCCCGGTCCGTTTGAGGGGGCTGAACTGCTGCCTTGCCGACATCCCCGGGAGTCAGTCCAGTGGATAAAAGTGGACAGGGGGTGGGGTTCTGGGCTTGCTGGCTTGAACGCTTGCTGTGTTGCGCGGGACACAAACGGGGCGGCGCTTAGCGCCCGTGTGACGCTCGCTAGGCCCCCTTTTTTTGCCTTGTGTGGTGCCCCATTTCACACGGCACCCCATTTTCTCCCCGTTTTCATCTTGGAGGTGAGTGCATGCACACGTGCGCGCAGCAGCCGGCCCACCTCGTGGCCCGGGGGTGGGGGCCATTTTCAGTAAAATATGATGTCCCAGGAGTCTCTTTTTCTGGAAATGCCACGTGGACTGTTGACAAGCGGGTGGGCGGGAGGCCCAGACAGACACCTCTCAACGATCTGCTTCCCTCTTCTCTGCAGTTCATCCTCTCTGGCACCTTCTCGGTGGTGGGCGCACGACGCGGTGGATACTGGGTAAGTGGGGAGGGTCCCGGTCCCCAACCTGTCGCAGGGACCCCGGTGCCCGTTCTCAGCCGTGCCCTGCCTTGCCTCCTAGGTCCCCCTGGCCACCTTCCTCAACCTGGGCAGCGTCGTGGCAGGCTCGGTGGCCTTCACGCTGGGCTTGACGGAGTTCGCACCCCTCAACTACGAACCCTACTTCATTGAGAATCTCTGCAAGCACAGAGCGGAGGACCGGGGTTACCGCTCGTGGGAAGCGACCACCAGACCTCCGTACGACGACGAGAGGGACCAACAGCGGGCCAAGGAGTGCCAGCAGGCTTTCTTGGGATTCGTGGTGAGTGTTTGTTCACCAGAGAGGGAGGCGCGCAGCGGCGCCTCTTAGAAGACGGCAATCCCAGGACGGGACCTTCGAACTACGGGCCTCCCTCTGTCTGGCTGTCCTAAACGTCGGGCTGAAGGGCAAGGAGGGCTCACTTGTCCTCGTGGCTTCAGGTGTTCTGCCCCTGGGAGAAGGTACCCTCTAGTCCTCACAGATGGGCGTTCCCCCCTCCCGCGCCCTCCTCCTGTCTCCCCACGGAGTCCCGGCCGGTGTGGACAAAACACAGGAGCCAGTGCCGGTGAGCTTTGGTGGACCGAGCGACTGCTGGGTCCGCTTGTCCCCCTCTCCTGCTGATTCAAGCCCCTCTCTTTCTCCAGCGCATGTTGGGCAGCACCCAGATCCTCCTGCTGATCGTGCACGTCGCCGCACTGGCCACCGCCCTCTTCTGCTTCGGATACGGCCTGCGCCGCCTGTGCTGCTCCTGCTGGGTACGTGGAGGGAAGGGCGAAGAGCTCCCGGTCCCACTGGGCACAGCTAGCTCGAGCACTCTGGAGGGCAGCCACCCCCCCAGGGAGTCCTTGGCTGTTGTCGCTCAGGGTACTCCAGAAAGAGTCGCGCTTCCTTGCTCAGCTTCCCAAGAAAAGATCTTGGGAAGATCTCCCCTGGGGCCACCTTCCCTCTGGAGCCGAGTTCTCCAACGTTTCTGGCTTGGCGGACCGGTGGGTGGGAGAAGGGACGGCTCCACACAAATGGCCGGCAAGCGTGCGCGTGCAGCAGGGGCTCGATTTGCATGAGCGGCGTGCATGAGCGCCGGCCGCTCACTTCAGTGGAGTGTGTCCGTGTCCTCGTCCGTTGCTCGCGCCTGTGTGCTCATCAGCTGTTTCCGCAGCCCGGTTGCAAACTAGTGGGTTGCGGCTTGGGGACCCCTGCTCTGGTGTGAATGGTGGCGGGGGGAGCTTGCTGGCCACTGGCCAATGCCGGGGAAGCCGCTGCGATCCTTTCTTTCTCGCAGGGAGGCTGGCAGGACTACATAGCCCTGGAGGACCCAGATGTCTCTCCTGCGCCCGAGGATCCGGGCAAAGAGCAGAGCCCTGCCTGAGGGGCACGGAGGGAAGCCTCCCCACCCCCACGGGCCTTTGGCTTCCCCCCCCCCGGACGAAATAGCAGCTGAAGGACTTCCCAGCAGCGACTCCCCAACTCAGATACTCCGAAGTTACCCACAGCTTCTCACGCGAGCAGATTCCTCCGGCACGCACAATCAATAAAAATAGCTTGTCTGGATTTGGAGCTCCTGTCTTTCTGGCGGCTCGGCGCAACACCAGGTGGCCGTGGGGTGCAAGGAGCAGTGGGTGTCCCCCCCCTTCCAGTCCCACTTAGCCTAATTAGCCTTTAGCATTGAGCAAAGGTCTAATGGAGCAGGAGCGTTTGACTAAGTTGCATTTAGGCAAGAGGAACCAAATGCCCAGAGATGGGATAGGTCAGGGGTCGGCAACCCAAAACACTCAAAGAGCTACTTGGACCCATTTCCCACTGAAAACAAAACACCGGGAGCCACAAAACTCTTTTGATATCTAAAACAAAGATAACACTGCATATATCCTTTTTTACCTTTATTATAGGTGTGTGTGTTTGTGTGTGTGTGTGTATATATATATATATATATACATGTAGGTCTTTGGTTCTTCGGGTTTTCTCCCACGTAGAATTTGAAGTGTCTTGGCGACGTTTCGACGAAGTCTCATTCGTCATCTTCAGGCTGGTGCTTTCGGCTTCTGCTCCTAGGAGCAATGTGAGATTGTAACTGTTTCTTCCTTTTAACTGCCAGTGGGGGTTTGAACTGATTGGCTGGGAGCTCGGCTGTGTTCTGATTGGGTGGAGGTGTGTTCTGATTGGTTAGGGGCTTGGCTGTGCTCTGATTGGCTGGGGGAGTGTTCTGTTTGGGTGGGGGCTTTGTTGTGCTCAGGTTAGTCTGAGTTGCAGGGGGGTTAGAGATGGTGAGCTGCATAGCTGTTTGGCTTCGCGTTCGTGGTCGTGCCTCATCTTCATGGTGAGTGTCAGTTTGTTTCGTGTATGGATTGGAGGGGTTTAAGGTGGCTAATGATGCAGCTGTGGTCTGGCTTCTGGTTTGTGGTCGTGCCTCCTCATCAGTGTGGGTTTGGGTTTGCTTTTTGCCTGGATGTGTGGTGGTGACATCTGGTGTGGTTTTTGTGAGTGTAGGTCTGGTGTCATTCCCCGTACTATGGACTCGTCTGTCAATAAGGGCAGGTTTCCAAATGGCTGGTAGGCGGGAGGCATCATCTCGTTTGTTCATGCTGTGAGGGCGTTTTTCTATCTCGATGGCTTCTCTGATTATTCTGTTATTAAAGTGTTCAGTTTTGGCAATAGTTCTGGTCTTTTTGAAATTAATTTTATGTCCTGTGGCTTTAAGGTGTTGGACCAGGGAAGAAGTTGGTTCTTCTTTTTTGACTGAGTTTTTGTGTTCTTCAATGCGTGCACTTATTCTTCTGTTGGTTTGTCCAATGTATGTGGTGGAGCAAGCAGTACATGGGATTTCATATACTCCTTGATTTTCTAACTCAAACACCCGCGAAAACCTCAGAAAACAAATATATATACATACATACACACACAGGTAAAAAACGATATATGCAGTGTTATCTTCATTTTAGATGTCAAAAGGATCTCTGTCTCTCTCTCTCCCTCCCTCTCTCTCTCTCTATCTGCCATTGGTCTGCCAGTCCTCTTCCCCCACTCACTTTCTCTTTCTCCCTCCCTCCCTCTCTCTCTCTCTCTCTCCCTCCCTTCGTCTCTTTCTCTCAATCCCTCCCTCCGATCTGCTGCTCACCTGGCAAGCTGGCTTCAAGCTGTTCTCCAACAAGCTCAGGGGTAGGCAACCTTGGCTCTTTTATGACTCATGGACTCCCAGAATTCCTGAGTCAGCCTGGCTGGGCTAGCTAGCTCTCTCCTGCCCTTCCTGCTTCCTGCAGAGACGCAGCAAAGGGAGGAGCTCCGCCCAATAAGCTTTTCAGCTCCTCAGAGAACACTCTGAGTGCACTCTCTTTTACACACACACACACACACACACACAAACACAGAGAGAGAGAAGCAGGAAAGCGCAATTGCCTCTCTCTGTCTCTGTCTCTGTCTCTCTCTGCAAATGGCAGAGGAGGCTGGGAGCCAGAGGGGAAGGCTGAAAGAGCTGCAGGTTGCCGACCGGTGGGATAGGTGGTACCTTGCTGAATAGTAGCAACAGTGAGAGGGATCTGGGAATCCTACTAGTGGACCATCCCTTACAACAACAACAACAACAACAACAATAATAATAATAATATGTTTGTTTTGGATGATTGGTCTTTTAATTGACGGGTTTTATAAATGTTTTTTATATATTAGATTTCTACATGTAGTATTTATGTTGTGAGCCGCCCTGAGTTCTTGAAATAGGGTGGCATAGAAATCTAAGTAATAAATAAATAAATAAATAAATAAATAAGTAGTAGTAGTAGTAGTAATAGTAGTAGTAATAGTAATAATAGTAATAATAGTGATAGTAGTAGTAGTAGTAGTAGTAGTGATGATGATAATAAAGTTGGAAGGGACCTTGGAGGTCATCTAGTCCAACCCCTGCTCAGGCAGGAAACCCTATACCATTTCAGACAAATGGCTGTCCAGTCTCTTAATAATAATAATAATAAATAGTAGTAGTAATAGTGATGATGATGATTAAAAAGTTGGAAGGGACCTTGGAGGTCATCTAGTCCAACCCCCTGCTCAGGCAGGAAACCCCAGACCATTTCGGACAAATGGCTGTCCAGCCTCTGAATAATAATAAGAGTAAGAGTAAGAATAAGAATAATAATAATTACAGCTCTTTAAGCCAGCTGTGTGCTGCAGCTGCCAAAAAGGCCAACACAGTGCTAGGCTGCATGAACAGAGGGATAGAATCCAGATCACGTGAAGTGTTACTACCACTTTACAAGGCCTTGGTAAGGCCACACGTGGAATACGGCGTCCAGTTTTGATCACCAGGATGTAGAAAAGATGCTGAGACTCTAGAAAGAGGGCAGAGAAGAGCAGCAAAGAGGATCAGGGGACTGGAGGCTAAAACATACAAAGAACGATTGCTGGAATTGGGTCTGTCTAGTTTAAGGAAGAGAAGGACGAGGGGGGACAGGATAGCAGCCTTCCAGTATCTCAGGGGCTGCCCCAAAGAAGAGGGAGTCAAGCTATTCTCCAAAGTGCCTGAAGGCAGGACAAGAAGCAACAGTTGGAAACTAATCAAGGAGAGAAGCAACCTGGAACTAAGGAGAAACTTCCTGACAGGGAGCACAATTAACCAGTGGAACTACCTGCCTCCAGAAGCGGTGAATGCTCCAACACTGGAAGTTTTTAAGAAGAGACTGGACAGCCATTGGTCTGAAATGGCCTACAGGGTTTTCTGCCTGAGCAGGGGGTTGGACTCGATGACCTCCAAGGCCCCTTCCGACTCTGATTGTGTAATTGTGCAAGGGTCTCCTGTTTCAGTTGGGGCTGGACTAGATGACCTCCCAGGTCCCTTCGAGCTCTGTCATTCCGTAAGGATCTCCTGCTCGAGCCGGGGGGGGGGTTGGACTAGATGACCTCCGAGGTCCCTTCCACCTCTACCCTGATCGACTGGTTGTTCGTTGTGCAAGAAAAGAGAAGAAGAAACAGGAGACATGACAGCAGTTATTCCAGTATTGGCAGGGGGGGGCTGCCCCACAGAAGAGGAGGGGGGGGTCACGTTATCCTCCAAAGCGCCAGAGGGCAGGAGGAGAAAGAACGGATGGAAAGTGACCCGAGAGAGAAGCAACCTGGAGTTACAGAGAAACTTCCTGACAGGGAGGACAATTAACCGGTGGAACAGCCGGCCACCAGACATCGTGGGCGCTCCATCCCTGGAGGTTTTTAAGAAGAGGCTGGACAGTCCCTTGTCTGAGACGGGATAGGTTCTCCTGCTTGAGCAGGGGGCTGGACTAGAAGACCTCCAAGGTCCCTTCCAGCTCCTATCCTATCCTATCCTATCCTATCCTATCCTATCCTATCCTATCCTATCCTATCCCATATTTTCTATTCTATTCTATTCCATTCCATTCCATTCTATTCTTATTTCTATTCTATTCTTTCCTATTGTTAATTCTATTCTATTCTATTGTATATTCTATATTCCATTCCATTTTTCATTCTCTATTCTATTCTATTCTATTCTATTCTATTCTATTCTATTCTATTCTATTCTATTCTATTCTATTCTATTCCATTCCATTCTATTCTTATTTCTATTCTATTCTTTCCTATTGTTAATTCTATTCTTTTCTATTCTATTCTATTCTATTCTATTCTATTCTATTCTATTCTATATTTTATTATTCTATTCTATTCTATTCTATTCTTATTTCTGTTCTATTCTATTCTATTCTATTCCATATTCTATTTATATTCATATTCCAAATTCTATATTCTATTCTATTCTATTCTATTCTATTCCATTCCATTCCATTCCATTCTATTCTATTCATATTCAAAATTCTATATTCTATTCTATTATTATTTCTATTCTATTCTATTCTATTCTATTCTATTCTATTCTATTCTGCATTTTATTATTCTATTCTGTTCTGTCTATTCTATTCTATTCTATTCTATTCTATTCTATTCTTATTTCTGTTCTGTTCTGTTCTATTCTATTCCATATTCTATTCATATTCATATTCCAAATTCTATATTCTATTCTATTCTATTCATATTCAAAATTCTATATTCTATTCTATTCTATTCTATTCTATTCTATTCTATTCTATTCTATTCTATTCTATTCTATTCTATTCTATTCTATTCTATTCTATTCTATTCTATTCTATTCTTCCTTCCTTCCTTCCTTCCTTCCTTCCTTCCTTCCTTCCTTCCTTCCTTCCTTCCTTCCTTCCTTCCTTTCTCTCTCTCTCCATTTTTTTTCTTGCGCTCCCTCACTGGAGGTTTTTAAGAAGAGACTAGACAGCCCCTTGTCTGAGGCATCCTAGGTTCTCCTGCTCCAGCAGGGGGCTGGACTAGAAAACCTCTGAGTTCCCTTCAACCGCTTATCCTTCCTTCCTTCCTTCCTTCCTTCCTTCCTTCCTTCCTTCCTTCCTTCCTTCCTTCCTTCCTTCCTTCCTTCCTTCCTTCCCTCCCTCCCTCCCTCCTTCCTTCCTTCCTTCCTTCCTTCCTTCCTTCCTTCCTTCCTTCCTTCCTTCCTGATTTGACAGCCCCTTGTCTGAGGTGGTCTAGGTCAGGGGGAGGCAACCTTGGCTCTTTTATGACTGGTGGACTTCAATTCCCAGAATTCCTGAGCTACCACGGCTGGCTCAGGAACTCTGGGAGTTGAAGTCCACCAGTCATCAAAGAGCCAAGGTTGCCTCCCCCCCCGTCTAGCTTCTCCCCCTCCGGCAGGGGGGCTGGATGAGAAGATCTCCACGGTCCCTTCCAGCTTCTATTCTATTCCGTAGTTTAGAGTCTGTTCTAGGCTGGCATCCTCCGGGATCCTCCCTCTGCTCTCGGAGCCGGAATCAGCGACCGGTCCGCAACCCGGCCCTGCCCCCCGATCTCCCTTGCCTGCGAAGGATCGCCTCCCCCCTGGCCGGAGATTCACCCGGGGACTTTCCCGATCGTTGGGGAGGGGGGGAGCCCTTGGGGAGGGGGGAGAGGGAGGCGCTCAGTCCCCTGCGAGTCAGCAAGCGGGACTTCCAAAGACCCCTCCCCCCAATCTCGGCACAAGAGACCCCCCCCTTTCTCCCGGGGCTTCCTTGCGATCCAGAGGCAGAAACGCGCGCGGGGGGGGGAGGGAAAGTGGCAGAAGTAAAATGAGGGGGGGGAGATGCTTGTGGCTGGGCAATGGGACCTTTCAGCCAGAGAGGATGCCCCCCCGTCTTCCTCCTCCTCCTCTCCCTCTCCCTCCCCTTTACTATTTATTTGCTACGTATCTGTAGGGATGGGGGGGGAGGGTCTGTACATATGTTGTCCGTAGCACGTTGAGGTGTGCGTCAGGTCTGTGCTTCACTTTGAGAGCGGACAACTATACTATATCGTTGCTGTGTGCAGTAAAAAAAATGACAATAAAAAGTTTATCTTATCTTCCTCCTCCTTCCCCCTTCCTCCTCCTCCTCCCCCCTCCTCCTTTCCCCTCCATCCTCCTCCCCCGCCTCCTCTCCCTCCTCCTCTGCTCCTCCCCCTTCCCCCTCCCTCCCCTTCTTCTCCTTCCTCCCCCTCCTCCCACTTCCTCCTCCCTCTCCCTCCTCTCCCCCTTCTCCATCCTCCTCCTCCCATTTCTCCCTCCCCTCCTCACCCCTTTTCCCCCTCCATCCCCCTCCCCCTCCCCCTCCCCCTTCTCCTCCTCCCTCTTCTTCCCCTCCTCCCATTTCCACCTCCCTCCCCCTCCTCTCCCTCCTCCCCCTTCCCCCTCGTCCTTCCCTCTGCTGCTCCTCCCCCTCCCCCGCCCAGTCTCCTGGCCCCTCCCTCCCGGGGTTTCCCCACCGGCTTCTCTTCCCGGCAGACAGACGCCCCGCTTTCTCCAGCCAGGCGGGGGGAAGCAGCGGCCGAGGAGCCATGGCGGGCACCGTGGTGAAGGTGGACGGGACCGAGGTGGCCCCGGAGGGTCCCCAACCCACCACCATCAACATCACCCTCCGCCAGGAGTCCGGGCTGGCTTACCTGTGCAAGGGCGTGGCGGCCCTGGGTCTCCGCAAAGCGGCCGCCAAGGACGCCGGCGAGGCTCCCCGCGCCCCCCGCCCGGCCGGGGGAGGGGAGCAGAAGGTCTTGGGGGTAAGGCCCGGGGAGGGGGCTGCAGGCCCGGGGGAGGGGGATCGGAGGGGCTGGCCCCAGAGGGAGGGAGGGGGATCGGCTCTTGCCTCCTGAGCGCCAGGCTGCTTTGATGAGAAAAAGAAATGATGGGGAAGCTAGAGAAGGGAGGAGTGTAGAAGAGAAGGGAAAAAGAAAAAGAAAGAAAGAAAGAGAGGAAGGAAGGAAGGAAGGGGAAGGGAAGGAAGGAAAGAAGGAAGGAAAGATAGAAAGGAATGGAAAGAAAGGAAGGAAGGAAGGAAAGAAGGAAGGAAAGAAAGAAAAGAAGGAAGGGAAAGAAGAAAAAAAGAGAAAGAAAAAATAAAAGAAAGGAATGAAAAGAAAAAAGGAAAGAAAGAATGAAAGAAGGAAGGAATGAAGAAACGAAGGAAAAAGAAAGAAAGAAAGGAAAAGAAAGGGAAGGAAGGAAAGAAGGAAGGAAAGATAGAAGGAAATGGGAAGAAAGGGAAAGAAAGAAAGGAAGGAAAGAAAGAAGGAAGGAAGGAAAGAAGGAAGGGAAAAAAGGAAGGAAAGAAAGAATGAAGGAAAGGAAAGAAGGAAGGAAAGAAGGAACGAAGGAGAAAGAAGGAAAGAAGGAAAAAGAAAGATGGAAGGAAGGATAGAAAGAAAGAAAGGAAAGAAAGAAGGAAGAAAGAAAAAAGAAAGGAAGGAAAGAGAAGGAAGGATAGAAAGAAAGAAAGGAAAGAAAGAAGGAAGAAAGAAAAAAGAAAGGAAGGAAAGAGAAGGAAGGAAAGAAAGAAAGAAGGGAAAGAAAGAAAAAGGAAGGAAGGAAGGGAAAGAAAGAATGAAGGAATGAAGGAAAAAGAAAGAAAGGAAAAGAAAGGGAAGGAAAGATAGAAAGAAATGGGAAGGAAGGAAGGGAAAGAAAGAAGGAAAGAAAGAAAAAGGAAGGAAAGAAAGAATGAAGGAAAGGAAAGAAGAAAGGAAGGGAAAGAAAGAAGGAAAGAAGGAACGAAGGAGAAAGAAAGAAAGAAAGAAAAAGAAAGATGGAAGGATAGAAAGAAAGAAAGAAAGGAAGGAAGAAAGAAAAAGGAAAGAAGGAAGGAAAGAAGGAACGAAGGAAAAAGAAAGAAAGAAAGAAAGAAAGGAAAACAAAGGGAAGGAAGGAAAGGAAGGAAGGAAAGAAGGAAGGGAAAGAAAGAAGGAAGGAAAGAAAGAATGAAGGAAAGGAAAGAAGGAAGGAAGGAAAGGAAGGAAGGAAAAAGAAGGAAGGGAAAGCAAGAAAAAGGAAAGAAGGAAGGAAGGGAAAGAAAGGGAAAGAAAGAAAGAAGACGCTCTGTTCCTATTGGTTGACACTGTCTGGGTCTCTGGCCACCTAAAAAAAGGCCTGCCTCTCCCTTTGGCCGGTTCCTTCGGTTGTCAGAAGGAGAAGAAAGAGCTGTTGAACATCACCATGTCTCTTCCTCCTTCGCATGCCAACGGAGCACTTAGCAAGAAGGGAAAAAGGAAGGAAGGAAGGAATGAGGGAAAGAAGGAAAGTCAAAGAAAGAAGGGGAAGAGGAAGGAAGGAAAGAAAGAACGGAATAGAAAGGAAGGAAGGAAAGAAGGAAGGGAAAGAAGGAAGGAAGGAAAGAACGGAATATTAAGGAAGGAAGGAAAGAAAGAAGGAAGGGAAAGAAGGAAGGAAAGAAAGAAAAGAAGGAAGGGAAAGAAGGAAGGAAAGAAAGAAGGAAGCAAAAAAGGAAGGAAAAGAAAGGAAAGAGGAAAGAAAGAAGAAAGGAAAGAAAGAAGGAAGGATGGAAGGAAAGAAAGAAAAAGATGGGAAAGAAAGAAAAAGAAAGAAAAAAGGAAGGGAAAGAAGGAAAGAAGAAAGGAAGGAAAGAATGAAGGAAAGGAAAGGAAAGAAGGAAAGGAAAAAAGAAACGAAGGAGAAAGAAAGAAAGAAAGAAAAAGAAAAAGAAAGATGGAAGGAAGGAAGGATAGAAAGAAGGAAGGGAAAGAAAGAAAAAGGAAAGAAGGAAGGAAGGGAAAGAAAGAATGAAGGAAAGAAGGAAAGAAGGAACGAAGGAGAAAGAAAGAAAGAAAAAGAAAGATGGAAGGAAGGATAGAAAGAAGGAAAGAAAGGAAAGAAAGGAAAGAAGGAAGAAAGAAAAGAAAGGAAGGAAAGAAAGAAGGAAGGAACGAAAGAAGGAAGGGAAAGAAAGAAAAAGGAAAGAAGGAAGGAAGGGAAAGAAAGAATGAAGGAAAGAAGGAATGAAGGAAAAAGAAAAAAAGGAAAAGGGAAGGAAGGAAAGAGAAAGAAATGGGAAAGAAGGAAGGGAATGAAAGAAGGAAGGAAGGAAAGAAAGAAGGAAGCAAAAAAGGAAGGAAAAGAAAGGAAAGAAAGAAGAAAGGAAAGAAAGAAAGGAAAGAAAGAAAGAAAGAAAGAAAGAAAGAAAGGAAAAGAAAAAAGGCGAGGACTTCCACCTCTATTAAAATAAACATAGTAACATCAAACTTCAACTTTTTTTTTTTGACTTTTGACACACGAGTTATTAACCTGCCGTACAAGTATAAACCAGGTTTCCAGAGGAGACCGGACCGCCCTCGGTCAGAAACAGGGTAGTAGGTTCTCCTACTTGGGTGGCAGGAGGGGGCTGGACTAGATGACCCCCGAGGTCCCTTCCGACACTGATTCTGTAAGGGTCTCCTCTCTGGGCAGGGCGTTGGACTAGAGGACCCCAGAGGTCCCTTCCAACTCTTGGATTCTGTATAGGTCTCTTGCTTGGGCAGCAGGAGGGGGGCTGGACTAGATGACCTCCGAGGTACCCTCTATTCTATTCTCAACCCTGACCAGTCAGGAAGCAGCCGAGTGGCTGCTGCTCTCTCTCCACTCCGGCCACAAAGGGAACCCAGACCCCACACCGGAGTCCCCAGGTAACCTCGCTTGGGGAGAGTCTGCCGGGCATCCGGGACCCCCCCCGGTTGCCCACTGACCCTGCCTGTGGTCTCCCCCCCTCTGCCCCCCCCAGGGAGCCCAGATCCTGCTCGGCGCTGTCTGCATCGGCCTCGGCGTGGTGCTGAGCATGCTTGTGCCTAATAATGAGTTACCCTACTACTACAAGCGGGCAATCTATAACGGAGTCCCTTTCTGGATGGGTGGCCTGGTGAGTACTGGGGGGGAGGGGGAATGGGCGAGGGTCCCCCTTGGTCTCAGCTGGCAACCCCCCCCCTCGAGAAACGGTAGGGGAGGATTCTGGGACGGGACAAACATGACAGGGCCCGGTCCGTTTGAGGGGGCTGGACTGCTGCCTTGCCGATATCCCCGGGAGTCAGTCCAGTGGATAAAAGTGGACAGGGGGTGGGGTTCTGGGCTTGCTGGCTTGAACGCTTGCTGTGTTGCGCGGGACACAAACGGGGCGGCGCTTAGCGCCCGTGTGACGCTCGCTAGGCCCCCTTTTTTTGCCTTGCGTGGTGCCCCGTTTTTGCCCGGTTTTCATCTTGGGGGTGAGTGCATGCACACGTGCGCGCAGCAGCCGGCCCATCCCGTGGCCCGGGAGTGGGCCACGACCCCCGGGTTGGGGACCCCTGATCTAGGCAACTGAGAGCCAAGGCCGCTAACGCAGGGGCTGAAAGCAGAAGTGGACTGTTATCACCACAAAAAGCAATATTGCTACTGGACAATGGGAACACCCGATGGGGTGGGGGCCATTTTCAGTAAAATATGATGTCCCAGGAGTCTCTTTTTCTGGAAATGCCAAGTGGACTGTTGACAAGCGCGGGGGGGGGGGGCGGGAGGCCCAGAGAGACACCCCTCACCGATCTGCTTCCCTCTCCTCCGCAGTTCATCCTCTCCGGCAGCTCGGTGGTGGGCACACGACACGGTAGCTTCTGGGTAAGTGGGGAAGGTCCCTGTCCCCGACCTGTCGCAAGGACCCCGATGCCCATTCTCAGCCGTGCCCTGCCTCGCCTCCTAGGTCCCCCTGACCACCTTCGTCCACCTGGGCACCATCATGGCAGGCTCGGTGGCCTTCACGCTGGGCTTGACGGAGTTCCCATCCCTCTTCTACGAACCCTACTACATTGAAGAACTCTGCAAGCAGAGAGCGGAGGACCGGGGTTACAGCTCGTGGGAACCGACCGCCGGACCTGTGTACGACGACGAGATGGACCAACAGCGGGCCAAGCAGTGCCAGGAGGCTTTCTTGGGGCTCATAGTGAGTGTTTGTTCACCCGAGAGGGAGGCGGGCAGCAGCGCCTCTTAGAAGACGGCACTCCCAGGACGGGACCTTCGAACTACGGGCCACCCTCAGTCTGGCTGTCCTAAACGTTGGGCTGAAGGGCAAGTGACCATGAGGTCACTTGTCCTCACGGGTGTTCAGGTGTTCTGCCCCTGGGAGAAGGTACCCTCTAGTCCTCACAGACGGGCGTTCCCCCCTCCCACGCCCTCCTCCTGCCTCCCCACGGAGTCCCGGCCAGTGTGGACAAAACACAGGAGGCAGTGCCGTTGAGCTTTGGTGGACCGAGCAACTGCTAGGTCCGCTTGCCCTCCTCTCCTGCTGATTCAAACCCCGCTCTTTCCCCAGCGCATGTGGAGCAGCGCCCAGATCCTCCTGCTGATCGTGCACGTCGCCGCTCTGGCCACCGCCCTCTTCTGCTTCGGATACGGCCTGCGCCGCCTGTGCTGCTCCTCCTGGGTACGTGGAGGGAAGGGCGCAGAGCTCCCGGTCCCACTGGGCACAGCTAGCTTGAGCACTCTGGAGGGCAGCCACCCCCCCAGGGAGTCCCTGGCTGTTGTCGCTCTGGGTACTCCAAAAAGAGTCGCGCTTCCTCGCGCGGCTTCCCAAGAAAAGATCTTGGGAAGATCTCCCCCGGGGCCACGTTCCCTCTGGAGCCGAGTTCTCCGACGTTTCTGGCTTGGCGGACCGGTGGGTGGGAGAAGGGACAGCTCCACACAAACGGCCGGCAAGCGTGTGGGTGCAGCAGGGGCTCCATTTGCATGAGTGGCGTGCATGAACGCCTGTCGCTCACTTCAGTGGAGCGTGCCCATGTCCTCGTCCGTTGTTCGCGCCTGTGTGCTCGTCAGCTGTTTCCGCAGCCCGGTTGGAAACTAGTGGGTCGCGGCTTGGGGACCCCTGCTCTGGTGTGAATGGCGGCGGGGGGGAGCTTGCTGGCCACTGGCCAATGCCGGGGAAGCCGCTGCAATCCTTTCTTTCTCGCAGGGAGGCTGGCAGGACTACGTAGCCCTGGAGGACCCGGACGTCTCTCCTGCACCCGAAAAGCCATGCAAAGAGCAGAGCCCTGCCTGAGGGGCACGGAGGGAAGCCCCACACCCCTGCCGGCCTTTGGCTCTCCCAGGGATCAAATAGCTGCTTACTCAGATACTCCACAGTTACCCACCGCTTCTCACGCGAGCGGACTCCTCCTGCACACAGAGTGAATAAAAAAAAAGTAGCTTTTCTGGATTTTGAGCTCCTGTCTGTGTGGCGACTCAGTCCAACGCCGGGTGGCCGCGGGGCATCCGTGGGGGGCGCGCGGAGCAGTCGGGTGTCCCCCCCGCTAATTAGCCGTTAGCATTTAGCAACGTCGAATTGAGCATCAGCCTTTAGTAAAACTACATTTAGGCAAGAACAACCGACTGTGCAGGTGTTGTAGTATGGGGGGGGGTGTCACTTGCTCAGTAGTAGCAACTGGGAGGGGGATCTCGGAGTCCTAGTGGACCATCCCTTCAAAGAGGAGCCAGCCGTGGGCTGCAGCTGGGAAAAAGGCCAACACAGTGCTGCATTAACAGAGGGACAGAATCAGGATCCCGTGAAGGGCTACTACCACTTTACAAGGCTTTGGTAAGGCCACGCTTGGAATACGGCATCCAGTTTTGGTCCCGTCCCATTTAGTCTAATTAGCGTTTAGCATCCATCCATCCACATCTCTCTATCCATATCTATCTATCCATCCCTCCATCATCTATATCTATCTGTATCTGCATCCGTCCGATCTATCTATATCTGTCTGTCCGTCCATCTGTATGTCTATTCATCCATCCATATATCCGTATTTGTCTATCCATATCTATCCATCCATCCATCATCTATTTATATCTATATATCTCCGTCTGTCCAATATATCTATCTATCTATCTATCTATCTATCTATCTATCTATCTATCTATCTATCTATCTATCTATCTATCTATCTATCTATCTACTATCTATCTATCCCTCCATTCATCCATCCATCTATCCATATCGGTCTATCCATATCCATCCATCCATCATCTATATCTACATCTATCTGTATGTTTTTAAAATTGTTAACAAAGAAATAAGGGATTTCTGAGATAGCTATTTCGAGTTACTTAACTCTCTTCAGTCAGAACTCACCCTTCCGGGATTCGAACCTGGGCAGTCTGCATGCTAGGCAGATGTTTTAACCTCTAAGCCACAGGCTCTCTCCCGCTTTCTCAATAGTCAGGGAGGGAAGATGTGTATCAAGTGTTTCTTTATTAGATTGCACCCTGTAAACCCAAATATGGGAGGAAGGAATCTTACTTTCCTTTTGCCTGTTTCAGCTCAACCCAGAGCCATCTGCAGGCACAAATATATATGTATGTTTTTAAAATTGTTAACAAAGAAATAAGGGATTTCTGAGATAGCTATTTCGAGTTACTTAACTCTCTTCAGTCAGAACTCACCCTTCCGGGATTCGAACCTGGGCAGTCTGCATGCTAGGCAGATGTTTTAACCTCTAAGCCTCTATCTGTATCTCTGTACGATCTATCTATCTATCTATCTATCTATCTATCTATCTATCTATCTATCTATCTATCTATCTATCTATCTATCTATCTATCTATCTATCTATCATCTATCTATCCCTCCATTCAACCATCCATCTATCCATATCGGTCTATCCATATCCATCCATCCATCATCTATATCTACATCTATCTGTATCTCCGTGCGATCGATCTATCCATTCATCCATCCATCCATCTATCCATATCAGTCTATCCATATCTATCCATCCATCCATCTAAATCTACATCTATCGGTATCTCCGTCCTATCTATCTATCTATCTATCTATCTATCTATCTATCTATCTATCTATCTATCTATCTATCTATCTATGTATCTATCTATCTATCTATCTATCTATCTATCTATCTATCTATCTATCTATCTATCTATCTATCTATCCATTCATCCATCTATCCATATCGGTCTATCCATATCTATCCATCCATCCATCTATATCTACATCTACTATCTGTATCTCCGTCCGATCTATCTATCTATCTATCTATCTATCTATCTATCTATCTATCTATCTATCTATCTATCTATCTATCTATCTATCTATCTATCTATCTATCTATCTATCTATCCATCCATCCATTCATCCAGAGAGCGAGACGAGCGGCGGAGCAGAAGGAGGACACCGGATCGCCACCGAGGGGACAGGCCGCCCTGCGGAGGACCTCCGGAAGAGTTGGAGAGCGGAAGGAACGGCGAGAGAATAGCGGAGGAGGACTGGAGCAGCGAACAGAGGCGGAGGCGGCCAGAGCCAGAAAGTAAGAAGCCGACAAGAGCGGAGAAGCGAGAGGCGGAAGCAAACGAAGCCGACAGGACGCCGGACAAGAGAGGAGGAGAGCAGAGGGAGCAACAGAGAAGAAGAATACCTGCGGGAGGTGAGCTCTTAAAGGCAAAGAGGGTGGCTGAAAGACCAGAGGGGGAAGAGGAGGTGGAAGGCCTGGGAGAACTGGGAGAGAAAAGTGAGGAGAGAAGCCCATCAGCTGAGCCCCCTAAACCAAGGGAACCAAGGGACCCAGAAGACAAAGAAACACCAAGGAAGGAAGAGGAGGTGGAAGGTCTGGGAGAACTGGGAGAGAGAAGGGAGGAAAGAAGCCCATCAGCTGAGCCCCCTGAAGGTATTCATAGCTTATACTGTAAAGAAGTTAAAAGTTACTGCAATTTGAAAGAGTGCTGGAGACTGACTGATCAACTGATCAACAATCAAGGGAATCACAAAGAAAAACATCAAGCAGCTCCACACAATATGGAAGAGGGGAAGAGATCTATGGTTTGCTGCAGTGTATGCTGGATGTTCATGAGCCTTCCGGAACAGAAACTAAACTTCACCTGCCACAAATGCAAGCTTGTGGCTCTCCTAGAAGAAAAGGTGAAAAGTCTTGAAGAGAGAGTGGCCACACTGCAACAGATTAGGGAACACGAGAACTTCCTGGACAGAACTGAAGGAACTCATCAAAAAGACGGAATAGAAGAAAATCTTGCTGTACCGGTGGAAGCTGAGGGATGGAGACATGTGACACACAGGAACAGGAAAATTGGGCGACATTCTACACCCTTGCAACTTAAGAACCGATTCCAACCACTTCGTCAGGAGAACAATACAGATGTAACTCAAGAATTGACTACACAATCCACAAAGAATGCTCCACTATGCCCCCAGAAACCTCTTGAACGAAGAGAAAGAAATGGTACTGAAAAGAAGAACAGGAGAGTGGTGGTTGTGGGAGATTCCCTGTTGAGAGGAACAGAGACAGCTATCTGCAGACCCGAAAGAAACTCACGAGAGGTGTGCTGTCTCCCAGGGGCACGAATCAAAGATGTGAAAGATACCATAACGAAGCTCTTCAGGCCCACAGACTACAACCCATTCCTACTAATACATGTAGGCACAAATGACACTACAAGAAACAGCTTCGAAACCATCTGCCATGACTTTGAAGACCTTGGACGGAAAGTGAAGGAACTCGGAGCACAAGTAGTTTTTTCGTCTATCCTTCCAGTGGATGGTCATGGAGAAAGAAGATGGGACAGGATTCTTGAGGTGAACAACTGGCTACGTCAGTGGTGCAAGCAGCAAAGATTTGGATTTTTGAACCATGGAGAAAACTACCTATATGACGGGCTCCTTGCAAGGGATTGGGTTGCACCTTACAAAGACAGGAAAGAATGTATTTGGCAAGTGCCTTGCTTCACTCATCAGGAGAGCTTTAAACTAAAACAAAAGGGGAAGGGAAGCAAAAAGTTAAACAAAAATACTCAGCCAATCAAACCAGGTGATATTCTTCCTCTCAGAAATAGAACAAAAGAACAAATGCAAAAAGATTGTAAGAAAAGTGGAGGAGGCAAGTCTGCAATAGGTACCAGTCACAAACTAAAATGCTTCTACACCAATGCACGAAGCATGAGAAATAAAAAAGGAGAGCTGGAGATCTTAATTCAGGAAGATAAATATGATGTCATAGGTATTACTGAAACCTGGTGGGAAAACACACATGGATGGAACACTGACATCGAAGGCTACAACTTATTTTTGTGGAACAGGCTTAACAAAAGAGGAGGGGGTGTTGCACTTTATGTTAAAAAAGCATTTGTCTCCTCAGAGATCCAGGCTTCAGAGAGTAGAAACTCAATAGAATCTGTATGGGTAAGAATTCATGGGGAGAACAACAGAAAGGATACTATTGTAGGAGTCTATTATAGGCCTCCTGGACAAACAGAAGATATGGATGACCTCTTCCTAGTTCAAATGGCTAAACTATCAAGAAAGCATGATATAGTGATTATGGGAGATTTTAACTATCCAGACATTTGTTGGGAATCTCTCTCAGGCAAAAGCCAGAAGTCTAATAAGTTCTTACTCTCTCTTGCTGACAATTTCATCCACCAAAAAGTGGAGGAGAAAACAAGAGGATTGGCTATCCTCGATCTAATCCTTACAAACAGGGAGGAAATGGTCGAGGAAATCAGAGTTTCTGGGACCTTAGGAGGTAGTGATGATGTTATCCTTGAATTCTGCATAATAAGGGAAGGAAAGCCTGAGAGGACTCAGACTTCAAAGTTGGACTTCAGACACGCAGATATTGATGGACTCAAGAGGAGGGTAGGGGGGATCAAATGGCTGAATGTACTAAGGGATAGAAATGTCCAAGAAGGATGGGATATTTTGAGAAATGAAATACTAGAAGCGCAATCTTTAACAATTCCTCAAAGAAGGAAGAATGGGAAACATCTAAAGAGACCAGGGTGGATAAACCTAGAACTTAAAAACTTGCTAAAAAGGAAAAAAGAAATGTTTAAGAATTGGAAGGAGGGACAGATATCTAAGGAAGATTACAATGCAATCTGTACAAACTGCAGGGCAAGAATCAGAAAAGCTAAGGCTAATAATGAATTGAGGCTTGCAAGAGAGACTAAAAACAATAAAAAAGGGTTTTGGGGATATGTCAAAAGCAAAAGAAAAGTTAAAGAGGCTATAGGAAGTCTAGAGAACGAGAAAGGGGAAGTGGTCAAAAGTGATCTTGAGAAGGCGGAGATTCTAAACTCCTATTTTGTATCTGTTTTCTCTAAGAAAGATAATGTAATTGCAACTGACCTTCACTGTGCTAGTGAAGAACTAAGAGAATTAAGGCAGGTAATCGACACAGAGAAGGTAAGGGAACACTTAGCTAACTTAAATGAGTTTAAGTCTCCAGGTCCAGATGGATTACATCCTCGGGTACTGAAGGAATTAGCAGAAGTAATAGCTGAACCACTTGCTGTAATCTTTGAAAAGTCATGGAGAACAGGAGAAGTCCCAGATGATTGGAGAAGGGCAAATGTTGTCCCTATCTTCAAAAAAGGGAAGAAGGCAGACCCAGGGAACTACAGGCCCGTTAGCCTGACTTCAATACCAGGAAAGATTCTTGAACAAATAATTAAGCAACATATATGTCAGCATTTCGATGGGAATTCAATAATTAACAGCAGTCAACATGGGTTTGTAACAAACAAGTCGTGTCAAACTAATCTAATTTCATTCTATGACAAAATCACGGAATGGGTTGATCAGGGAAGTACAGTAGACATAGTATTTCTGGATTTCAGCAAAGCTTTCGACAAAGTATCTCACACCATCCTCATTGAAAAAATGATCAAATATGGGATTGACAGGGTGACTGTTAGGTGGGTTCATAACTGGCTTAGTAACCGTACTCAAAGAGTGGCTATAAATGGCTGCACATCCAACTGGAAGAAAGTCTCAAGCGGAGTGCCACAAGGCTCTGTTCTGGGCCCAGTTATGTTTAATATTTTTATAAATGATTTGGATAAGGGAATTGAGGGGAAACTGATCAAATTTGCAGATGACACAAAGCTAGGAGGGATTGCAAACACCAGAGCAGAGAGAGAAAGGATCCAAAAAGATTTAGAGAAACTCGAACAATGGGCTGCAACTAATAAAATCGTATTTAACAAGGAAAAATGCAAGGTACTACATCTGGGAAAGAAAAATGAAAAAAGCACATATAGTATGGGAGGAATCCAGCTGAGCAGCAGTACATGTGAAAAGGACCTCTGTGTCCTAGTAGATCATCGATTGAACATGAGGCAACAGTGTGAAGCAGCTGCAAAAAAGGCAAACACAATTCTGGGGTGTATCAAGAGAGGCATAGAGTCCAGATCACGTGAAGTTATGATTCCCCTCTACTCTGCCTTGGTCCGACCTCACCTGGAGTACTGTGTCCAGTTCTGGTCACCCCAGTTCAAGGAAGACACTGACAAACTGGAGCAGGTTCAAAGGAGAGCTACCAAGATGGTGAACGGTCTACAAACCATGTCCTATGAGGAACGGTTAAAGGAATTGGGAATGTTTAGTCTACAGAAAAGAAGACTGAGAGGAGGTCTTCAAGCAGAGACTGGACGGCCATATGTCTGGAATGGTTTAGGGAATCCTGCCTTGAGCAGGGGGTTGGACTCGATGACCCGGGAGGCCCCCTCCAACTCTACGATTCTATGATTCTATGATTCCATCTATCCATATCTATCCATCCATCCATCCATCATCTATATCTACATCTATCTGTATCTCCGTCCTATCTATCTATCTATCTTATCTATCTATCTATCTATCTATCTATCTATCTATCTATCTATCTATCTATCTATCTATCTATCTATCACAACATAAGAAGAGCCATAAGAAGAATCTATCTATCTGTCCGTCCATCCATCCATCCATCCATCCATCCATCCATATCAATCAATCCTGTCTGTCTGTCTCTATCCATGCATCCATGATATCTATCCATCCTCTCTTTCTCTCTCTCTCCTTCCCTCGCTCCCTCCCTCCGGTGTCCTACCCACCTTCTCCACACACAAGAGCAAGCAAGAGGGAGTGAAGGAGGGGCTGAAGAACCCCCCTCCCCATTTATTTCTTCACTGATTCATTTAATGTCCGCGCCACCCTCCCGGCTGCTCAGTCCTGTCCTCCTCCTGGGAGGGGGGAACGCCAGTGCGTTTGTGTTTTTGTGTGTGTGTGTGTGAGCGCCCCCCTCTAGGCCGTCTTCTTCTTGACGTGGGCGCAGTCGTACTTGCCCCGCACGACCCGGACCTTGACGCCGGGCAGGTCCTGCTTGCGCCCGCCCTCCACCAGGACGGCCATGTGCTCCTGCAGGTTGTGGCCCTCGCCGGGAATGAAGGCGACCAGCTCTCTGCCCGTGCTCAGGCGCACCAGGGCGCACTTGCGGTTGGCCGAGTTGGGCTTCTTGGGCTTCCGGATCAGCGTCTTCAGCACCACCCCCTTCAGCTGCGGGTGGCCCTCCAGCGGGCCCGGCGGGGAGGGGGGGCGCCTGGGCCGGCCCAGCCGGTGCATCTGGGTCAGGGTGGCCATCCAGCGGGTCCCTGCGGGGAAGGGGGGGGAGAGAGAGGGGGGGCTGCGTCAGAGGGGGAGGGCTGGCAGACCCCCCCGGACCCTCCTCCGTATCTGCCTCCCCGCCCCTTATTCCCCCCGACCCCCAGAGACCCCCCCAAAGGCCAGGTCCCCCCAGGACGGTCCCCACACCCCCGGAGCCTCCCACCTCAAGTTCAGCCCTCCCCCCCAATGGCCCCCAACCCCTCCCAGCTATTCCCCTCCAGGACCCTCCTCCCCTCCCCAGGACCCTCGGCCTGGTCCCCCCCACCCCAAGCTCCGCCCACATTTCTGGCTCACCCCATCCCCCCAGGACCCCCGATGCCCCCCAAATATCCACCAGCTATCCCCCCTCCCCAGGACCCTCCCCTTCTCCCCAGGATCCCCCACCACAAGCTTCGCCCACATTTCTAGCTCAGCCCACCCCCCCAGAATCACTGGTGACCCCCAAATTACTCCCTGCTATCCCACTCCAGGACCCCCCCACCCCAAGCTCCCCACACATTTCTAGGTCACCCCGCCCCCCAGGACCCCCAAATCCCCCCAGCTATCCCCATCCAGGACCCTCCCCCAGGTCCCCACCCCAAGCTCCGCCCACATTTCTGGCTCAGCCTGTCCCCCCAGGACCCCAGATGCCCCCCATATATCCACCACCTATCCCCCTCCCCAGGACCTCCCCCACCCTAAGCTCCGCCCCATTTCTATCTCACCCCGCCCCCCCATGGCCCCAACCACCCCGGCTATCCCCCTCCAGGACCCTCCCCCCTCCCCAGAACCTTCCCCCCCACCCTAAGCTCCCCCCACATTTCTAGCTCACCCCGCCCCGGCAGGACCCCCGATGCCCCCCCAATACTCCCCCCAGCTATCCCCCTCCCCAGGACCTCTAAGCTCCGCCCCATTTCTATCTCACCCCGCCCCCCCAAGGGCCCCAACCCCCCCAGCCATCCCCCTCCAGGACCCTCCCCCCCCACAGCACCCTCCCCTGATCCCCCCACCCTAAGCTCCGCCCACATTTCTAGCTCAACCCGCCCCCGCAGGACCCCCCCATGCCCCCCCAATACTCGCCCCCAACTATCACCCTCCCCAGGACCCTCCCCTTCTCCCCAGGACCCCCCCACCCTAAGCTCCGCCCACTCTCCCAGCTCCCCCCTCCCTCCCGTATCCTCCCCCCGCCGGGTCCCCTCCCCCAGGAGGACCCCCAAGCCGCGCCCCCTAGGTTTTCTCCCTGACTCCGCCCCCCGGACCCTCCCCACCCCCTCAGGAGACCCCCCACCCCCAATTATCCTCACCCCCCCCGCCCCGATCAGGCGCCCTCCAGGACTCCCCCGCCCTTCCCCTCCCCACCTCGTCCCAGGAAGAGCCCGGCAGCCGCCATCGGGACCGGCGAGGAGACAAGTCGCGGGGAGGGGGAACGGGCTAGAGCGTCGCCGGAAGCTAGGGAGAGGGTGGCGGAAGTGGGCGGCCTGGGGGCGGGGCGGCCTCGGCGGGCCGGCGCGGGAAGCCGCTCCGGCCGCGCGTCTCGCTGGTGGCACCAGTTGGTTCGTTTTTGAAGAAAAGAAACACAATCAAATATATATTCAAAAGAAAGGAGAAGGAGAAGAAGAAAAAGAAGAAGAAGAAGAAGAAAGAAGGAGGGGGAGGAGGAGAAGAAAGAAGGAGGGGGAGGAGGAGAAGAAGTTGGAAGGGACCTGGGAGGTCATCTAGTCCAACCCCCTGCTCAGTGAGGAAACAATAGACCATTTCGGGCAAACAGTTGTCCAGTATAATAGTAGTAGTAGTAGTAATCATAATCATAATCATAATAACAACAACGAGAAGGAGAAGGAGAAGGAGAAAAAGGAGGAGAAGAAGTTGGAAGGAACTTGGGAGGTCATCTAGTCCAACCCCCTGCTCAGGCAGGAAACAATACACCATTTCGGGCAAACAGTTGTCCAGTATAATAATAATAATAATAATAATAATAATAATAATAATAATAATAATAATAATAATAATAATAATAATAATAATATAATAATAATAATAATAATAATAATAATATAATAATAATAATAAGTAGTAGTAGTAGTACTAGTAGTAGTAGTAGTAGTAGTAGTAGTAGTAGTAGTAGTAGTAGTAGTAGTAGTAGTAGTAGTAGTTTTCCAGAAGAGATTGGACCGCCATTTGTCTGCAATGGTCGAGGCTTTCCAGCCTGAGCAGGGGGGGTTGGACTAGATGACCTCCAAGGTCCCTTCCAAACACTGTGATTCTGGAAGGGGTTCTCCCGCTTGAGCAGGGGGCTGCACTAGAGGACCCCCCGAGGTCCCTCCCAGCTCCGTCCTTCCGGAAGGGGGTCTCCCGCTTGAGCAGGGGGCTGGACTAGATGACCTCTGAGGTCCCTTCCAACTCTGTCCTTTGATTATTCTATAAAGGTCTCCGGCTTGAGCAGGGGGCTGGACTAGAGGACCCCCGAGGTCCCTCCCAAGTCCGTCGTTCTGGAAGGGGGTCTCCCGCTTGAGCAGGGGGCTGGACTAGAGGACCCCCCGAGGTCCCTCCCAGCTCCATCCTTCCGGAAGGGGGTCTCCCGCTTGAGCCGGGGGCTGGACTATATGACCTCCGAGATCCCTCCCAGCTCCATCCTTCCGCAAGGG
Organism: Bothrops alternatus; assembly: GCA_034064705.1. Classification (NCBI taxonomy): domain Eukaryota; kingdom Metazoa; phylum Chordata; class Lepidosauria; order Squamata; family Viperidae; genus Bothrops; species Bothrops alternatus. Next base: position 26,223 of record JARGCV010000533.1, read on the forward strand.
GGTCTCCCGCTTGAGCCGGGGGCTGGACTAGAGGACTCCCCGAGGTCCCTCCCAGCTCCGTCTTTCTGGAAGGGGGTCTCCCGCTTGAGCCGGGGGCTGGACTAGATGGCCTCCGAGGTCCCTCTCAGCTCCGTCCTTCCGGAAGGGGCTCTCTCGCTTGAGCAGGGGGCTGGACTAGATGGCCTCCGAGGTCCCTCTCAGCTCCATCCTTCCGGATGGGGCTCTCCCGCTTGAGCAGGGGGCTGGACTAGATGGCCTCCGAGGTCCCTCCCAGCTCCATCCTTCCGGAAGGGGTTCTCCCGCTTGAGCCGGAGGCTGGACTAGATGACCTCTGAGGTCCCTTCCAACTCTGTCCTTTGATTAGTCTATAAAGGTCTCCGGCTTGAGCAGGGGGCTGGACTAGAGGACCCCCCGAGGTCCCTCCCAGCTCCGTCCTTCCGGAAGGGGGTCTCCCGCTTGAGCAGGGGGCTGGACTAGATGACCTCTGAGGTCCCTTCCAACTCTGTCCTTTGATTAGTCTATAAAGGTCTCCGGCTTGAGCAGGGGGCTGGACTAGATGGCCTCCGAGGTCCCTCTCAGCTCCGTCCTTCCGGAAGGGGGTCTCCCGCTTGAGCCGGAGGCTGGACTAGATGACCTCCGAGGTCCCTCTCAGCTCCGTCCTTCCGGAAGGGGGTCTCCCGCTTGAGCAGGGGGCTGGACTAGATGGCCTCCGAGGTCCCTCTCAGCTCTGTCCTTCCGGAAGGGGTTCTCCCGCTTGAGCCGGAGGCTGGACTAGATGACCTCTGAGGTCCCTTCCAACTCTGTCCTTTGATTAGTCTATAAAGGTCTCCGGCTTGAGCAGGGGGCTGGACTAGAGGACCCCCCGAGGTCCCTCCCAGCTCCGTCCTTCCGGAAGGGGGTCTCCCGCTTGAGCCGGAGGCTGGACTAGATGACCTCTGAGGTCCCTTCCAACTCTGTCCTTTGATTATTCTATAAAGGTCTCCGGCTTGAGCAGGGGGCTGGACTAGATGGCCTCCGAGGTCCCTCTCAGCTCTGTCCTTCCGGAAGGGGTTCTCCCGCTTGAGCCGGAGGCTGGACTAGATGACCTCTGAGGTCCCTTCCAACTCTGTCCTTTGATTAGTCTATAAAGGTCTCCGGCTTGAGCCGGAGGCTGGACTAGATGACCTCCGAGGTCCCTCTCAGCTCCGTCCTTCCGGAAGGGGTTCTCCCGCTTGAGCCGGAGGCTGGACTAGATGACCTCCGAGGTCCCTCTCAGCTCCGTCCTTCCGGAAGGGGGTCTCCCGCTTGAGCAGGGGGCTGGACTAGATGGCCTCCGAGGTCCCTCTCAGCTCCGTCCTTCCGGAAGGGGTTCTCCCGCTTGAGCCGGAGGCTGGACTAGATGACTTCCGGGGTCCCTTCCAACTCTGTCCTTTGATTAGTCTATAAACGTCTCCGGCTTGAGCAGGGGGCTGGACTAGAGGACCCCCCGAGGTCCCTCTCAGCTCCGTCCTTCCGGAAGGGGGTCTCCCGCTTGAGCCGGAGGCTGGACTAGATGACCTCTGAGGTCCCTTCCAACTCTGTCCTTTGATTAGTCTATAAAGGTCTCCGGCTTGAGCAGGGGGCTGGACTAGATGACCTCCGAGGTCCCTCCCAGCTCCGTCCTTCCGGAAGGGGGTCTCCCGCTTGAGCAGGGGGCTGGACTAGATGGCCTCCGAGGTCCCTCTCAGCTCTGTCCTTCCGGAAGGGGTTCTCCCGCTTGAGCCGGAGGCTGGACTAGATGACCTCTGAGGTCCCTTCCAACTCTGTCCTTTGATTAGTCTATAAAGGTCTCCGGCTTGAGCAGGGGGCTGGACTAGAGGACCCCCCGAGGTCCCTCCCAGCTCCGTCCTTCCGGAAGGGGGTCTCCCGCTTGAGCCGGAGGCTGGACTAGATGACCTCTGAGGTCCCTTCCAACTCTGTCCTTTGATTATTCTATAAAGGTCTCCGGCTTGAGCAGGGGGCTGGACTAGATGGCCTCCGAGGTCCCTCTCAGCTCCGTCCTTCCGGAAGGGGGTCTCCCGCTTGAGCCGGAGGCTGGACTAGATGACCTCTGAGGTCCCTTCCAACTCTGTCCTTTGATTAGTCTATAAAGGTCTCCGGCTTGAGCAGGGGGCTGGACTAGATGACCTCCGAGGTCCCTCCCAGCTCCGTCCTTCCGGAAGGGGGTCTCCCGCTTGAGCAGGGGGCTGGACTAGATGGCCTCCGAGGTCCCTCTCAGCTCTGTCCTTCCGGAAGGGGTTCTCCCGCTTGAGCCGGAGGCTGGACTAGATGACCTCTGAGGTCCCTTCCAACTCTGTCCTTTGATTAGTCTATAAAGGTCTCCGGCTTGAGCAGGGGGCTGGACTAGAGGACCCCCCGAGGTCCCTCCCAGCTCCGTCCTTCCGGAACGGGGTCTCCCGCTTGAGCAGGGGGCTGGACTAGAGGACCCCCCGAGGTCCCTCCCAGCTCCATCCTTCCGCAAGGGGGTCTCCCGCTTGAGCCGGGGGCTGGACTAGATGGCCTCCGAGGTCCCTCCCAGCTCCGTCCTTCCGGAAGGGGTTCTCCCGCTTGAGCCGGAGGCTGGACTAGATGACCTCTGAGGTCCCTTCCAACTCTGTCCTTTGATTATTCTATAAAGGTCTCCGGCTTGAGCAGGGGGCTGGACTAGAGGACCCCCCGAGGTCCCTCTCAGCTCCGTCCTTCCGGAAGGGGGTCTCCCGCTTGAGCAGGGGGCTGGACTAGATGACCTCTGAGGTCCCTTCCAACTCTGTCCTTTGATTATTCTATAAAGGTCTCCGGCTTGAGCAGGGGGCTGGACTAGAGGACCCCCCCCCCGAGGTCCCTCCCAGCTCCGTCCTTCCGGAAGGGGTTCTCCCGCTTGAGCAGGGGGCTGGACTAGATGGCCTCCGAGGTCCCTCCCAGCTCCGTCCTTCCGGAAGGGGGTCTCCCGCTTGAGCCGGAGGCTGGACTAGATGACCTCTGAGGTCCCTTCCAACTCTGTCCTTTGATTAGTCTATAAAGGTCTCCGGCTTGAGCAGGGGGCTGGACTAGAGGACCCCCCGAGGTCCCTCCCAGCTCCGTCCTTCCGGAAGGGGGTCTCCCGCTTGAGCAGGGGGCTGGACTAGATGACCTCTGAGGTCCCTTCCAACTCTGTCCTTTGATTAGTCTATAAAGGTCTCCGGCTTGAGCAGGGGGCTGGACTAGAGGACCCCCCGAGGTCCCTCCCAGCTCCGTCCTTCCGGAAGGGGGTCTCCCGCTTGAGCAGGGGGCTGGACTAGAGGACCCCCCGAGGTCCCTCCCAGCTCCATCCTTCCGCAAGGGGGTCTCCCGCTTGAGCCGGGGGCTGGACTAGATGGCCTCCGAGGTCCCTCCCAGCTCCGTCCTTCCGGAAGGGGTTCTCCCGCTTGAGCCGGAGGCTGGACTAGATGACCTCTGAGGTCCCTTCCAACTCTGTCCTTTGATTATTCTATAAAGGTCTCCGGCTTGAGCAGGGGGCTGGACTAGAGGACCCCCCGAGGTCCCTCCCAGCTCCATCCTTCCGGAAGGGGTTCTCCCGCTTGAGCCGGAGGCTGGACTAGATGACCTCTGAGGTCCCTTCCAACTCTGTCCTTTGATTAGTCTATAAAGGTCTCCGGCTTGAGCAGGGGGCTGGACTAGAGGACCCCCCGAGGTCCCTCCCAGCTCCGTCCTTCCGGAAGGGGGTCTCCCGCTTGAGCAGGGGGCTGGACTAGAGGACCCCCCGAGGTCCCTCCCAGCTCCATCCTTCCGGAAGGGGTTCTCCCGCTTGAGCCGGAGGCTGGACTAGATGACCTCTGAGGTCCCTTCCAACTCTGTCCTTTGATTAGTCTATAAAGGTCTCCGGCTTGAGCAGGGGGCTGGACTAGAGGACCCCCCGAGGTCCCTCCCAACTCGGTGATTCCACCTTTGCCCGCTGCCCGGTCATCGCTCGGTCCGGGAAGAAAGACCCCCCCGTGCAGCAAAGGTGGGGGGAGCCCGTTTAGGGGTCCTTCCCCCCCCCACACCCCCCGGACTAGTCCCCCCCACAGCTAGGACTCACTCTCTCCCCCATCCTCCCCTCCCTCCTCCTGCCCTTCCTCGCCCCCCTGCCCGCTTTGGGGAGCCGGAGACCCCGGGAGGGAGAGTTGGAGGCGCGGCGCGTCTTTCTCTCCGCGGGCCGCCAAGCGGGGAGAGCCGTGGGAAAAAAGGGGAGGGGGGAAAAAGGGGGAGGGGGCTGGCCAGGGGGTGGGCGGAGCCCCCCGCGGGGGCTGCCGGGAGTCGTAGTCCTCCTCCCCTTCCCCTCCCCAACAAAGGCGAGGAGCGGAGCGCCCGTTCTCCGTGCGCCCTGGGCGCACGGCTCTTGTCTCCCCCTCCTCGGGGTGGTCTCCGTTGCGCCCCCTTTTCCTCCTCGGAGCGGCCGGCCAGGTAGGGGTCTCGGGCGGGGGAGGGGGAGGCCAAGGCTCCTTGCCAAGGGTGGGGGGTCGCTGCCCCCCCCAACTACTTGCCCCCCCTGCAGGCGGCCCCCCACCGCGGAGCCCCCCTTCCCCCGGAGCCGGCGGTTGGAGAGCTCCGATGGGGGAGCCTGGCAGGACATCTCAAGCGGCGCCCCCACCCCAAAGACAGCCTCCAGGGGCGCCTGGTCCTCCCGCTTTCTCACCTCCCCCCCCCCACCGACGCCTGCAGGGTCCACTCGCCCTTCGCAGCCTCGGTGCCCCCCCCCACCTACTGTTGGGTGAGCCAAGGTGGTCGTATCCCGGAGGGCTCCGTGATAGATAGATAGATAGATAGATAGATAGATAGATAGATAGATAGATAGATAGATAGATAGATAGATAGATAGATAGATAGATAGATAGATAGATAGATAGATAGAGATAAAGATGATAGATAGATGATAGATAGATAGATGATAGATAAATAGATAATGATAGATAGATGATAGATGATAGATTGAGATAGATAGATGATAGATAGAGATAGATAGAGGATAGATATATAGATGATAGAGATATAGATGATAGATAGATGATAGATAGTTGGACAGATGATAGATGATAGATAGATGATAGATAGATGATAGATAGATAGATAGATGATAGATAGATGATAGATAGATAGATGACTGATACATAGATGATAGATAGATAGATAGATAGATAGATGGTAGATGATAGATAGAGATAAAGATGATTGATAGATGATAGATATAGATAGAGGATAGATATATAGATGATAGAGATATACCGGTAGATGATAGATAGATGATAGATAGTTGGACAGATGATAGATGATAGATAGATGATAGATAGATGATTGACAGATAGATGATAGATAGATGATAGATAGATGATAGATAGATAGATGACTGATACATAGATGATAGATAGATAGATAGATAGATAGATAGATAGATAGATAGATAGATAGATGGTAGATGATAGATAGAGATAAAGATGATTGATAGATGATAGATAGATAGATGATAGATAGATAGATGACTGATAGATAGATGATAGATAGATAGATAGATGGTAGATGATAGATAGAGATAAAGATGATAGATAGATGATAGATAGATAGATGATAGATAGATAATGATAGATAGATGATAGATAGAGATAGATAGAGGATAGATATATAGATGATAGAGATATAGATGATAGATAGATGATAGATAGTTGGACAGATGCTAGATGATAGATAGATAGATGATAGATAGATGATTGATAGATAGATAGATAGATGATAGATAGATAGATAGATAGATATAGATAGATGGTAGATGATAGATAGAGATAAAGATGATAGATAGATGATAGATAGATGATAGATTAGATAGATGATAGATCAGCGGTTCTCAACCTGTGGGTCGCGATCCCATTTGGGGTCGAACGACCATTTCGCGGGGGTCGCCGGACACTGCAGTCCGCCATTTTTTTCCACCCTGTTTCCTATTGGCCGTCGCGTGCGCGCTGTGCATGCGCAGTTTGGCCCATCGCTCCACGCATGCGCGGTTCGGCCCATTGCACTGCGCATGTGCGCCGCGGGTTGGGGTTGCGGCACGCATGGGCGGTGCAAGTGGGGTCTTGGCCTGAAAAAGGTTGAGAACCGCTGTGATAGATAGATGATAGAGGATATATATATAGATGATAGAGATATAGATGATAGATAGATGATAGATGATAGATATAGATAGATAGATAGATGATAGATAGATGGTAGATTATAGATAGATAATGATAGATGATAGATTATAGATAGATGATAGATAGATGGTAGATGATAGAGATATAGATGATAGATAGATAATGATAGATAGATAGATGATAGATAGATAGATGATAGAGATAGATAGATGATAGATAGAAATAGATAGATAGATATATAGATGATAGAGATATAGATGATACATAGATGATAGATAGATGATAGATAGATAGATGATAGATATATGATAGAGATAGAGATAGATAGATAGATAGATAGATAGATGATACCGTAGATAGATAGATGATAGATAGATAGATAGATAGATAGATAGATAGATGATACCGTAGATAGATAGATGATAGATAGATAGATAGATAGATAGATAGATAGATAGATAGATAGATAGATTATAGATGGATAAATACAGATGATACATAAATGATAGCTGACATGGATGGATCGATGCATAAGATAGATAGATAGATAGATAGATAGATAGATAGATAGATAGATAGATGATAGATATATGATAGAGATAGAGATAGATAGATAGATAGATAGATAGATAGATGATACATAGATGATAGATAGATAGATAGATAGATAGATAGATAGATAGATAGATAGATAGATAGACAGATAGATAGATAGATAGATAGAAGTGGTCCAGGGCAGGGGTAGGCAACCTTGGCCCTTTCATGACTTGGGGACTTCAACACCCAGAATTCCTGAACCAGCCATGCTGGCTCAGGAGTTCTGGGAGTTTAAGTCAATGAGACATCAAAGAGCCAAGGTTCATCCCCCCCCCCCGGTCTAGGGATCTCCTGCTGAAGCAGGGGGTTGGACTAGATGACCTTCCAGATCCCTTCCAACTCTGTTATTCCATGATTCTGTAAGGGTGTCCTGCTGGAGCAGGCGGTTGGACTAGATGGCCTCCGAGGTCCCTTACAGGCCTATTCTGATGGATTGACTGAGGGGAGAAGGGAAGGGCGTCTAAGAAGCCGTGAGGGCTACTTGAGTTTTTTCCCCCTCAAACGAATGGCAAGGAGGAGAGTGTCAACTAGTCCTTGAATTCTGGCCACAAGTGAGCCCAAAATTTCTGGTCCTAAGCAAGGCAGTTTTGTCCCATTTTACGACCTTTTTGGCCACTGTCATTAAGTGAATCATCGCAGTCATCAAATGAGTCAAAAGGTCGTTATGTGAATCCGGCTTCCCCCTTTGGACTTGGCTTGCCGGAAGTGACCCCGGGACGCTGCGACCGTCACAAATGTGCGCCGGCTGCCAAACGCCTGAATTTTGCTCACGCGACCGTGGACAATGTTGAACGGTCGTATGTGTGAAAACGGTCGTAAGTCCCTTCTTTCGGTGCTGTGGGAATTTCGAACCGTTGCGAAACCAACGTTGGCCGATCGAGGCGTCTCGGCGATGTGGGTATCGCCATTTAATCCTGAAACACAAACATTCTCGTCTCACTGACGTTCCGGCTTTCCAGCCAAACATCCCGGGTTTTGTGGGGGTCCAGGTAGGGAAAAGATGGGGACCCCCTCCTCGTTTCTGAGTGTGTTGTGTGGGGGTCTTCATTCTCCTTCATTTATACCAGCGGTTATCAATCTTTTTCAGGCCGAGCCCCTACTTGCACCGCCCATGTGCAGCGCGCCCCCGACCTGCGGCGCGCATGCGTGGCGCGACGGCCCGCAGTGTGCATGCGCTGTCGAACCACGCATGCGCGGCGGTGCGCGCAACGGGCCGAACCGCGCATGTGCGGTGCAACGGGCCGAATCGCGCATGCACGGTGTGACGGGATGAATCGCGCATGCACAGCCTGCGCACGACGGGCCAAACTGAGCATGCACGGCGCGCGATGGGCCAAACCGCGCATGCGCGGCACGCGCGCGACTGGCCGAACCGTGTATGCGTGGCGTGACGGCCCGAACCGCGCATGCGTGACGCGCGCGCGACGGCCCAAACCGCGCATGCACGGCGTGACGGGCCCCACTGTGCACGCGCGGCGTGCACGCGACGGCCGAGGGGAAATGGGGGAAAAAATGGCGGACTGCGGTGTTTGGCGACCCCCGTGAAACGGTCGTTCGACCCCAAATGGGGTCGCGACCCATAGGTTGAGAACCGCTGATTTATACCATCTCTCCTGCACCAGACAGGATTCGTTAATGTGACCCTTTTTGGTCAGAGAAGAGAGACGGGACACCTGGCTGCTACGAGAAGATGGAGACCCCCTGGGCGAGACTCAAACTTGCCAATCCAGGTGAGATTATCTTTTGGGGGGGGCCCTCGGAATTGGGGTGATCCAGATGGGGAAGGGTACTGAGCTGGTGGGGAGGGGAGAGCATCTGACAGACTCTCGGAAAGGCAAACGCACGACCGGGATGGAAGCCCCTCCTGGCTGGATTGCAAATTGTTAGCCTCGCCTGTCCTCGTCTGACAGCCATGATTGACATTTACGTTGCTACGGGAAGCATTGAGTGAATTTTGTCCCCTTTTACGACCTCCCTTGCCAGCGTTGTTAAGCGAATCCCCGCAGTTATTCAGTTAGTAACCCGGTGGTTAAGTGAATCCAGCTTCCCCGTCAACTTTGCTCAGCTGAAAGTCCCAAAAGGCGAATCGCGTGATCTCCGGGACGCTGCGACCCTCATAAATACGAATCAGTCCCCAAGGGCCCGAGTTTCGATCCCGTGACCATGGGGATGGTGCGACCATCGTAAATGTGAAGAGTGGTCCCCAGTTGCGTTTTTCAGTGCCGTTCACAAAACGAACCGTTGAAAAGTCGAGGACTGTCTGCATCTCCCTGATCGGTCTTTTGCTCGCTGGTCCTCGGTATCCGCCGCGTCCCTGAGCGGAACGATCCCCTCTGACGGACAGCAGAGACCCCTTCCCCTGGGGAGAAAGGTCCTGGGATCCCTGGGGGGGTCTCTTTGGAATGATTAGCAGGCAAGCCTCCCTGTAGAGCAGTGGTTCTCAACCTTTTTCAGGTTGAGACCCCACTTGCCCCGCCCATGCGCGCCGCGACCCCGACCTGGGCGCGTGCGCGTGCACGCGCATGCGTGTCGAAAAAAAAAATTTAAAAAAAAAATTTAAAAAAATAATAAAAAAAAATGGCGGTCGCGACGGGCGGATCTGCACATGTGCGGATCGGCCCGTCGCGCGCCCCGCGCATGCGCGGATCCGCTCGTCGCGGCCGCCATTTTGTTTTTTTTATTTTTTTTTAATTCTTTTAAATTTTTTTTATTTTTTTAATTTTTTTTCAGCGTGACGGGCGGATCTGCGCATGCGCGGACCGGCCCGTCGCACGCACCGCACATGCGCGGATCCGCCCGTTGCGGCCGCCATTTTTTATTTTTTTTATTTTTTTTTTATTTTTTCGGCACGACGGGCGGATCTGCGCATGCGCGGGCGCGCGCCAAAAAAATAAAAAAAATAAAAAAAATAAAAAAAATAAATAAATAAAAAAAAATAAAAATAATAAAAAAAAAAAATGGCACCCGCGGTGTCCGGCGACCCCCGCGAAATTGTCATCGACCCCAAATGGGGTCGCGAACCCAAGGTTGAGAACCGCTGCTCTAGAGTAGGGGTGTCAAAACTGTCGGCCCGCGGGCCGGACACGTCACGAGGAAACTGCGCCCAGCCCATTGCCGGCAATGAGGAAAGAGTTCCAATACGGCGCACAACGTCACATGACGTCGCGCGAGTTTGACATGTCTCCTATAGAGGGAGTAGGTCTGTGCCCCTCCCATCTCCCTTGAGTTTTTACCGAGTCTTTTTAGAGGAGGGGGCTTCCTACTCTGGCAGACCCTCCTTTGTATTTGGGCAGACACCGCCAGCCCCGATTTGCTCGGGGGGGGGGGTAGAGGTGTAAAGGGGGAGGGGTCCCGGCTGCCTGGCAAGAGGTGGGAGACTTCTTAAACCTGATTGTCCAGCGGTATCAAAGTCCCATTTCCGTGTTTTGCCGGGGGGGGGGCTGGTTGGGTCTCGGCCTCCCAACTTCCAGGGTGGGGTAACAAGGGTCCTAACTGCCCCCCCTTGCCTTGACTGTGGCCCCCTCCCTCCAGGGTCCGAAGTGGCGGTGAAAGAGGAGCCGGGGGAGGAGTTGCGCATCGGCCGTCCCCGAGACCTGGCCGAGGGAGAGACGTTATCGCCTTCAGGTAAGGCCGGACAGTGTAAGCAATTAACCCGTGGAACAGCTGGCCACCAGAAGACGCAGGCGCTCCAGTACTGGAGGTCTTCACGAAAAGATCGGACAGCCGTTGGTCTGGAACGGTGTAAGTTCTTCTGCTCGAGCGGGGGGGGGGGTTGGACTAGATGACCTCCGAGGTCCCTTCCAACTCTGTAATTTGGGAAGGGTCTCTTGCTTGAGTAGGGGGTTCGACTAGGTGACCTCTAAGATCCCTTCCACCTTTGTGAGTCTCCTATTCTGGGTCATATAGGAGAGCCTCACAGAATCGTAGAATCACAGTGCGGGAAGGGATCTGAGAGGTCATCTAGCCGAACCCCCTACTCAAAGCAAGAGAGTACAGAATCGCAGAGTGGGAAGGGACCTCGGAGGTCATCTGGTCCACACCCCGGCTCAAGCGGGAGACAGAATTACCGAATCACAGAATAACAAAAGTTGGAAGGGACCTCGGAGGTCATCTAGCCCAACCTCCTCCCTGAGCAGGAGAACCCTTATAAAATAACAGAATTGGAGGGGATTTTAGAGGTCATCTAGTCAAACCTCATACTCAAGAAAGAGACCCTTCCAGAATGATAGAATGACAGAGCTGGCAGGGATCTCGGAGGTCATCTAGTCCAACCCCGTGCTCAAGCAGGAGACCCTTACAGAATCCTAGAATGACAGAGCTGGCAGGGACCTTGGAGGTCATCTAGTCCAGCTCCCTGCAGGAGCAGGAGAGACCCAATACGATTTCTGATCAATTGCTGTCCAATCTCTCCTTGCAAGCCGTCTTCTACGGGGCGCAGGAAGGGGGGTTCACGAAAGACCCCAGATGGGGACCCCGAGGCTAGCTCCAGGCGTGGTCCCCACCCGCGGGGGAAGCCCGGCGCCAGCCTCCGAGGGGAAGCTACAATCGCACCGTCGTGCATTTGGTTCCAGGGATCCGGCCAGAGGTGGTGATCAAGGAGGAATCGGAGACTGCGTCGTACCGCGCGGGTCTCCGGGGAGAGAGCGACGAGGACGCCAGCACCGATTCCTGTGAGTTGGCCGGTCTTGGAGCTTGGTGTGGCTGGGGGGGGGGGAGGTGGTGGTCTTTTCCCCAGTGGGACTCCAATCCCATTGTCTCCTCCCCTAGTGACCCACCTTTCTACCCCCTTCCCCAGCTGACACCAAGCCTGACGTTATTGTGAAGATGGAACTGGAGGAGGAAGAGGAGGAGGAGGAGGGGGTCTTTGGCTGCTCCCCCCCTCCTAAGCCTGCCCCCCTGGGTGAGTTTGACCTGCTTTTGGCGACCGAGCAGGGGTCTTGTGAGTTGCCTTTACTTTGTAAGTAGTTACACCTTGTCCTCGACTTAGTCACCCGGCTAATTCTTCTCTCTTCTCTGCCAGCCGGCTGCTTGGAGCCGAGTCCCAACGTACCGCGGGGACAGCTGAGCCAGGAGCCGTGTGGAAAGCGCGTGGAAGGCGCTCCTTCCTGGGACTGCCCCAAGAGGAGACGCAGCGGGGTTCAGGACGCGGCCCCACCACATGCCTCCGATCCCGGACGATCCCCCGGTGCTGTGGAAAAGCCGACCGGGATCGTCTCCGGCGTGACCGAGGCCTACCGCCGCCCCGAGCGTCCCTTCGCCTGCAGCGTGTGCGGGAAGCGTTTCCCGCACCGCGGCAACCTGGCGACCCACCTGCGGGTCCACACGGGGGAGAGGCCCTTCCCCTGCGCCGAGTGCGGGAAGCGCTTCAGCCAGAAGGGAGACCTGATGCGCCACCGGCGGGTCCACACGGGGGAGAAGCCCTTCGCCTGCCCCGTCTGCGGCAAGAGCTTCTGCTCCAAGCAGACCTTCGTCCTCCACCAGCGCACCCACACCGGCGAGAGGCCCTTCTCCTGCCCCGAGTGCGGGAAGCGCTTCAACCACAAGGCCAACTTCCTCACCCACCAGAAGATCCACCGGGGCGAGCGGCCCTTCGTCTGCGGCGAGTGCGGCAAGGGCTTTTGCGCCCGGAAGACCTTCCTCCTCCACCAGAAGATCCACGGGGGCGAGCGGCCCTTCGCCTGCCCCGCCTGCGGGAAGCGCTTCAGTCGGAACGGGGACCTGACCCGCCACCAGCGTATCCACACCGGCGAGCGGCCCTTCGCCTGCGCCGACTGCGGCAAGAGCTTCAGCCACAACGGGGAGCTGATCAAGCACCAGCGCATCCACACGGGCGAGAAGCCCTTCTCCTGCCCCGAGTGCGGGAAGAGCTTCAACCGCAAGGGTACCCTGGTCACCCACCAGCACATCCACACCGGCGAGCGGCCCTTCGCCTGCGGTGAGTGCGGCAAGACCTTCAACCTGAAGACCACCCTGATGAAGCATAGAAGGATCCACACTGGCGAGCGGCCCTTCGCCTGCCGGGAGTGCGGGAAGAGCTTCAAGTACAAGGGGAACCTGCGGACCCACCAGCTGACGCACACGGTGGAACGGGTGTATCCGTGCACCGAATGCGGCCTCGTCTTTGGCCAGCGGAAGCAGCTGAAGGGGCACCAGGCGGCTCACGTGGGGGACCGCCTGCGGCCCTGCTACGGGGAGGACGGCAAGGATGGCAACCCCTTCCTCCCGGTGCACCCCCTCCTCCTCTCCTGCGCCCCGCTTCCCGTGCCTCTGGAGACCCTGACGAAGTTCAAGCCGGAAGCCGGCAGCCAAGGCTTTGGACTTCGGGACCCTGACCCTTAAACGTGCTCGAGGGGGGAAGGACGTCTTTTCGTTTCTCTGCGGGACATCGTTTTTTTTGCGGCGAGAGAGACTGGCGGGGAAGGACCCTGACGTGGTGGATGTTCCGGCGTATTCTGGCAGTCCCACCCACCAAGGAGGAGACCCACCGAGGGCAGTTCAGGGTGGACGGTCTCCAAATTCTTAGCTTAGCAAACCGGGCGCTTCCTAGGGCAGGGGTCCCCAAACCTTTCGGGCGGCGGGGATCACCGGTTCCGCGGAGAGAGGTTTTTCCCGCGGACTGGAGGGACGCGGCGCTTTCGCCTGCGGCTTTCATCCCGCGGACGGGGCTTGGCTTGTTCGTGCGGACCGGTTGCTGGCGTGCCGCGGCCCGCCACCGGTCCACGGGCCGGGGGTTGGGGACCCCTGTCCTAGGGGGATAGTGAATGGGGCTTAGGCGTAGAAGAAGGAGGCAGGCCAGAGGCCCCGAAAGTAATGCGGATCGGTAGAAGCCACTTCAAAGGAAGGTCGTAAAGCAGCGGTGCTCAACCTGTGGGTCGCGACCCCATTTGGGGTCGAACGACCATTTCACGGGCGTCGCCAAACACCTTAGTCCGCCATATTTTTTTGGCGGGGGGGATCGGCTGTGTTTTTTTTTTTTTTTGGTCTGCCATTTTTTTCCCCTTTGCGATGCGGGCCGTCGCGCCGCGCATTCGCGATACGGGCCCGCCATTTTTTTTGGGTCGGCCATTTTTTTTATTATTTTTTTGGTCCGCCATTTTTTCCCCATTTGCGATTGGGGGCATTGCGCCGCACATGCGCGATGCGGGCCCGCCATTTATTTATTTTTTTTGGTCGGCCATTTTTTTTTTTTGGTCGGCCATTTTTTTTTGGTCGGCCATTTTTTTTATTATTATTATTTTTGGTCCGCCATTTTTTTCCCCTTTGCGATGCGGGCTGTCGCACCGCGCATGCGCGATGCGGGCCCATTTTTTTTTGGGTCGGCCATTTTTTTTTGGTCCGCCATTTTTCCCCCTTTGCGATGCGGGCCGTCGCACCGCGCATGCGCGATACGGGCCCGCCATTTTTTTTTGGGTCGGCCATTTTTTTTTGGTTGGCCATTTTTTTTATTATTTTTTTTTTGGTCCGCCATTTTTTCCCCATTTGCGATTGGGGGCATTGCGCCGCACATGCGCGATGCGGGCCCACCATTTATTTATTTTTTTTGGTCGGCCATTTTTTTTTTTTGGTCGGCCATTTTTTTTTATTATTATTATTTTTGGTCCGCCATTTTTTTCCCCTTTGCGATGCGGGCTGTCGCGCCGCGCATGCGCGATACGGGCCCGCCATTTTTTTTTGGGTCGGCCATTTTTTTTTGGTCGGCCATTTTTTTTATTATTATTATTTTGGTCCGCCATATTTTTCCCCTTTGCGATTGGGGGCATCGCGCCGCACATGTGCGATGCGGGCCCGCCATTTATTTATTTTTTTTGGTCGGCCATTTTTTTTTTATTATTATTTTTTTTGGTCCGCCATTTTTTTCCCCTTTGCGATGCGGGCTGTCGCACCGCGCATGCGCGATGCGGGCCCATTTTTTGGGGGGGTTGGCCATTTTTTTTTTGGTCCGCCATTTTTTCCCCCCTTTGCGATGCGGGCCGTCGCGCCGCGCATGCGCAATGCACCCGTCATGCCATGCATGCGTGATGCGCCCGTCGCGCCACGCATGCGCAATGCGGGCCGGGGTCGAGCCCCGGAAAAGGTTGAGAACCACTGTCATAAAGGAAGGAGTAGGTGACTTCCCCTCCCAGGGTGCACCTGGTCAACCAGCCAATGGCAATAAAGCTGCGTGGTTCAAGAGGAACCGGCTGAGTCTGTAGGGGGGAGGATGGGGTGACAGCTCCACGGGGGACGGGGGGCTCTTGTGACCGGTGGGAGGAGGAGCAGAAGCCGACATTATAGCTGGAAAGAGGAAGGACCCAACTAACCAGGGTTGGGCTAGTTAGTCGAAGGAGTCCCAAACCTTCATGGCTGGGTAGGCCTGGGGGGGCGGAGGGGGGGGGCAGAGGAAGCGGGCCATGTGAGGGGGTGGGCTGAGTGAGTGAGTGAGTGACTGATTGATTAACTGACTGGCTGGGTGGCTGACTGATTAATTGATTGATGGATTCACTGATAATGACTGACTGATTTATTGATTAACTGATTGGTTGGCTGGTTGATTGATTAACCGATTGGCTGGTTGGATGACATTGATTGATTGATTGGCTGGCTGACTGGGTGACTGACTGATTGATTGATTAACTGACTGATTGCCTGCCTTCCTGCCTGATTGATTAATTGACTAATTCACTGACTGACTGATTGGCTGTCTGGCTGATTGATTAATTGATTGATTAATTAATTAACTGACTGAATGAGTGACTGATTGATTGCCTGCCTGATTGGTTGGCTGGCTGGCTGGCTGATTGATTGACTGACTGACTGACTGATTGATTAACTGGCTGATTGATTGACTAATTGATTGGTTCATTAATTAACTGTGATTGGCTGGATGGATGACATTGATTGATTGGCTGGCTGGGTGACTGATAGATTGATTGATTAACTGACTGATCGCCAGCCTGCCTGATTGATTAATTGACTAATTCACTGACTGACTGATTGATTAATTGATTGATTAATTAATTAACTGACTGAATGACTGACTGATTGATTGCCTGATTGATTGATTGGCTGGCTGGCTGATTGATTGATTGTTTGATTGATTAACTGATAATGACTGACTGATTTATTGATTGACTGACTGAGTGGCTGGCTGATTGACTGTTTGATTGATTAACTGATTGGCTGGCTGGATGAGATTGATTGATTGATTGGCTGGCTGGGTGACTGACTGATAGATTGATTGATTAACTGACTGATTGCCTGCCTGCCTGCCTGATTGATTAATTGACTAATTCACTGATTGACTGATTGGCTGTCTGTCTGGCTGACTGATTAATTGATTGATTAATTAATTAACTGACTGAATGAGTGACTAATTGATTGCCTGTCTGATTGATTGGCTGGCTGGCTGGCTAATTGATTGATTGACTGACTGACTGATTGATTAACTGGCTGATTGATTGACTAATTGATTGGTTCATTGATTAACTGACTGATTGGCTGGCTGGATGACATTGATTGATTGATTAACTGACTGATTGCTTGCCCGCCTAATTGATTAATTGACTAATTCACTGACTGACTGATTGATTAATTGACTAATTCACTGACTGACTGATCGGCTGGCTGGCTGACTGATTAATTGATTAATTAATTAACTGACTGAATCATTGAGTGATTGATTGCTTGCCTGATTGATTGGCTGGCTGGCTGATTGATTGATTGATTGATTGACTGACTGATTAACTGACTGACTGACTGGCTGATTGATTGACTGATTGGTTCATTGATTAACTGACTGATTGGCTGGCTGAATGACATCGATTGATTGACATTGGCTGGCTGGCTGACTGATTGACTGATTGATTGATTGATTAACTCTGATTGACTGGCTGCCTGCCTGATTGATTGACTGATTCACAGACTGACTGACTGATTGACCTGATGACTGCACACCGCTCACACAACTCAAGCTGCGTGTTCAGGCATGTATGTTGCCGGCTCACCGCGCGAGCGAGTCAAGCTGCGTGTGCAGGGCACACATGTGTGCCAGCCCGCCTGTCATACGGCTCCGTTGTAGAGAGGCCTCGTCCCAGGGGTTGCCCCCAGAGGTTGTGGATACTCCTGTCACTGGAGGCTTTTCAAATGAGATGGGACAGCCCTCTGTCTCAAATGGCATAGCGTCTCCTGTCTGAGCCAGGGGGTTGGACTAGATGACCTCCGAGCTCCCTTCCAACGGTTGTTACTCTATGATTCTGTGAGGGTCTCCTGCTGGAGCAGGGGGCTGGACTAGATGACCTCCGAGGTCCCTTCCAACTCTTTGTTATTCTATGATTCTGTAAGGGTCTCCTTCCGGAGCAGGGGGTTGGTCTAGATGACCTCCGAGGCCCCTTCCAACTCTGTCCTCTGATTCTGCTTGAGCAAGGGGTGGGACTAGACGACCTCCGGAGTCCCTTCCAACTCTACGATTCGGTTAATTCTGTAAGGGTCTCCTGCTCAAGCGAGGGGGTCAGACTAGATGACCTCCGTGGTCCCTTCCAGGTCTGTCCTTGTATGATTCTGTGAGGGTTTCCTGCTCAAGCAAGGGGGTCGGACTAGATGACCTCCGGGGTCCCTTCCAGGTCTGTCCTATGATTCTGTGAGGGTCTCCTGCTCAAGCAAGGGGGTCGGACTAGATGACCTCCGAGCTCCCTTCCAACGGTTGTTACTCTATGATTCTGTAAGGGTCTCCTGTTGAGCAGGGGGTTGGACTAGATGACCTCTGGGGTCCCTTCCAGCTCTACGATTCTGTTAATTCTGTAAGGGTCTCCTCAAGCAAGGGGGTTGGACTAGATGACCTCTGAGGTCCCTTCCAGCTCTTGTCCTGTGATTTTGTGAGGGTCTCCTGCTCAAGCAAGGGGGTCGGACTAGCTGACTTCCGGGGTCCCTCCCACCTCTTGTTACTCTAGGATTCTGTAAGGGTCTCCTGCTCAAGCAAGGTGGTCAGACTAGATGACCTCCGGGGTCCCTCCCACCTCTTGTTACTCTAGGATTCTGTAAGGGTCTCCTGCTCAAGCAAGGGGGTCAGACTAGATGACCTCCGGGGTCCCTCCCACCTCTTGTTACTCTAGGATTCTGTAAGGGTCTCCTGGAGCAGGGGGCTGGCCTTGATGACCTCCGAGGCCCCTTCCAACTCTGTCCCACGATTCTGCTCGAGCCAGGGGGTTGGACTAGATGACCTCCGGGGTCCCTTCCCACTCTGTCCTCCTGTTCCTCAAGCCAGCTGCTGAGGGTCTCTGTGCAGGGGGACCTTCCTCCGGCTGAGTTGGAGCTGCATAAATCGAGGGGGGAGGGGGGGCTAAGCTCTGCCCCCCTCCCGCCCCCGCCCCATTTGGCCCCCAGGAATGCTGTTTGGAAACATCTCAAGCTTCCAGGACACATGAAGGAGCAGGAGGGGCGGATTTTCCCCAGCCTTTGCCCCCTTCCTCCCACCACAGGTCTCCAGTCAACGTCAGGCAGTATTTCTCCTTAAGGTGGCTGCAGCTGGGGGGGGGAGGAGGAGGAGGAGGAGGAGGAGGAGGAGATGGGGAGGGAGAAGTGGAAAAGCAGAAAAAAGGAGAGGAGGAGGCGAAAGAAGAAAGGCAGGAAAAAAGGAATAGGGGAAGGAGGAGGAAAAGGAGGAGAGGAGGAGAAGAAGGAGAAGGAGAGGAGGAGGACATGAGGAAAAGGAGGAGAGGAGGAGGAGATGGGGAGGGGGAGGAGGAGAGGAGGAGGAGATGGGGAGTGGGAGGAGGAAAAGCAGGAAAAAAGGAGAGGAGGAAGTGAAAGAAGAAAGGCAGGAAAAAAGGAATAGGGGAAGGAGGAGGAGGGGAAGGAGAGGAGGAGGAGAAGAAGGAGAAGGAGAGGAGGAGGACATGAGGAAAAGGAGGAGAGGAGGAGGAGATGGGGAGGGGGAGGGGGAGGAGGAAAAGGAGGAGAGGAGGAGGAGATGGGGAGGGGGAGGAGGAAAAGCAGGAAAAAGGAGGAGGCGAAAGAAGAAAGGCAGGGAAAAAGGAATAGGGGGAGGAGGAGGGGAAGGAGAGGAGGAGGAGATGGGGAGGGGGAGGAGGAAAAGCAGGAAAAAAGGAGGAGGAGGCGAAAGAAGAAAGGCAGGGAAAAAGGAATAGGGGAAGGAGGAGGAGGGGAAGGAGAGGAGGAGGAGAAGGAGAAGGAGAGGAGGAGGACATGAGGAAAAGGAGGAGAGGAGGAGGAGATGGGGAGGGGGAGGAGGAAAAGCAGGAAAAGAGGAGGAGGCGAAAGAAGAAAGGCAGGGAAAAAGGAATAGGGGAAGGACGAGGAGGAGAAGGAGAGGAGGAGGACATGGGGAGGAGGAGGAGGAGGAAAAGGAGGAGGAGATGGGGAGGGGGAGGAGGAAGAGAAGGACGAGAAGGAGAGGAGGCGAAAGAAGAAAGGCAGGAAAAAAGGAATAGGGGAAGGAGAGGAGGAGAAGGAGAGGAGGAGGACTTGGGGAGGAGGAGGAAAAGGAGGAGGAGATGGGGAGGGGAGAAGGAAAAGCAGGAAAAAAGGAGAGGAGGAGGCGAAAGAAGAGGCAGGAAAAAGGAATAGGGGAAGGATGAGGAGGAGGAAGAGGAGGAGGAAAAAGGAGAGGAGGAGGAGATGGGGAGGAAGAGGAAAAGGACGAGAAGGAGAGGAGGAGGAGTTGGGGAGAGGGAGAATGGGGAGGAGGAGAGGAAAAGCAGGGAGGAAAGGAGGAGAGGAGGCGGAAGAAGAGGCAGGAAAAAAGGAAGGACAAGAAGGAGGGGAAGGAGGAGGAGTGGAAGAAGGAGGAGGGGAAAGGAGAAGGAGAGCAAGGAGAACGAGGAGAAGGAGAGAAGGAGATGGGAAGGGGAGGAGGAGGAAGAAGAAAAGGAGGAGATTGGAAGGGTGAGAGGAGGAAGAGAAGAAGAGGAACGAGGAGATTGGGAGAGAAGAGAGGAGGAGGAGGAGGATGAGAAGAAGGAGAAGAGGGAGGAGGAGGCAAAAGCAGGAGGAGAGCAAGGAGAACGAGGAGGAGGAAAAAAGAGGAGGAAGACATGGGGAGGGGAGGAGATGGGAAGGGGGAGGAGGAGGAAGAGGAAAAGGAGAAGAGGAGATGGGAAGGGGGAGAGGAGGAGGAAGAGGAGAAGAGAAACGAAATGGGGAGAGAGGAGAGGGAGCAGCATGAGGACGAGAAGAAGAGGAAGAAGGAGGAGGAGGAGACAGAGAAAGATAGCCATCTGCTTAACCATCAAATGACGCCAGCCATGGCTTACAGCTGCGACGGGCAGCCTCCATCCTGGCTGTCAGGCGGGGACTGTCAGCGAGCGTGTCGGCTGACATCCTCAAGCTCAACCCCTTTAAAGCCGAGAACTTAACTAACATTCCGTCCCAAAGAGCAGCCGGATCTTCCTTGGATGGTGGTTTAATGGTGGGCAAAGAAGGCCAGTCCTTTCGGAGGGGCTTCTACACCCCTCTGGATAGCTGCTGGACCCGGAAAACCCCTAGAGGTGGCACCAACGAACAGGCAGACACACAACCGGCGACGTGGCACCCACCAACGTGCCGACACACGACGTCAGGATGGGCATCAACCACGAGAACCACTTTCGGTTCCACGCTGGGCTTTTATTGGGAAGAAGCCGGGCTGGGTCAGCCCGTCCCATCTCACGTGTCTCCAGATGCCCTCCTTGGGCACCTACAACCAGGAGGACAGAAGAACGGGAGCTGCAGGAGGTCTTCGGGTCACCCTCCGTGGTGGCGACAGGACTCAAGCTTTCCTCGTCCGGCGCAGAGACGTTCCAGAAGGGAAAAACGGCGAGGAGGTCTTGAGGGTCTTCAGAAATCCGAGATGTTTCCTCAGGTCCTCCACTGGAAGGTCACCTCCAGCTGGGCTTCCCTGGCCAAGGTCACGATTCTGGAGAGGCCCACAGCTACTTTGGCCGCCTGGTCCAGGTCGTCGCAGGCCAAAATCTTCAGCTTGCTCTCGGCGATCAACACCTTGGCCTGCTCCACTTGGGTGCCCTGCAACCGGACCACCAGCGGCACCTTCAGGTCCAGCTCGGTGGCCGCCAGGACGATCCCTCGGGCGATGGTGTCGCAGTGCATGATGCCCCCGAAGATGTTGACCAGGATCGCCTGGACCTTCTTGTCGGACGTGATCAGCTTGAAGGCCTCTTTCACCTGTTCCGCCGTCGCGCCTCCGCCGACGTCCAGGAAGTTGGCCGGGGCCCCGCCGTGGAGCTTGATGATGTCCATGGTGGCCATGGCCAAGCCCGCCCCGTTGACCAGACAGCCGATGTTGCCGTCCAAAGCGATGTAGTTGAGCTCGGCGTGGGCCGCCTCCCGCTCTTTCTCGTCCATCTGGGTCCAGTCCTGCAGCGCGAAGACCGCCTTCTGACGGAAGGCCGAGTTGTCGTCGAAGTTGATCTTGGCGTCCATGCACATCACCGTGCCCGTGGAGTCCTCCACCAGTGGGTTGATCTCCACCAGCAGCGCGTCGTACTTGATGAAGAGGTGGTACAGCTTGACCATGTTCTCGGCGGCGGCGCAGGCCGCCTTGGCGGGAAATCCCATCTTGCGCGCCAGCCGCAGGGCCTGGTCTTCCCGGATCCCCTCCGCGATGTTCACGGGCTCCTTCAAGATGGCCTCCGGGTCCTGGGCGGCCACCTCTTCGATGTTGACCCCTCCTTGGGAGCAGCCGATGAGCACCGGCCCCTGGAAGGCCATCTCCATGGTGATGGCGAAGTAGTACTCCTTCCGCAGGTAGCGGCGCTCGCAAACGAGCACCCGGTGGCAGAGCTGACCCTTTTCGCCCGTCTGCGCGGTGAAGAGCTTCTTGCCGATCATTTGGGCGGCCACCGCCTTGGCCTCCGCCGGGGAGCCCACCATCTGCACGCCCCCCTTCAGCCCGCATTCGAAGGTCCCTTTGCCCCGCCCCCCGGCCAAAACCTGGGCCTTGACCACCAGGTCCTCGGTCCCGATCGTCTCGGCGGCTTGGAAGGCCTCCTCGGGGTTGGCCGCCACCAGGGCCTTCGGCACGGAGACGCCGGCCTCCTTCAGCAGCTGCATGCTCAGGTATTCGTGGAGGGAGAGGCGCCTCGGCTGCGGCGCCCAGAGCCCTGGGCGACCAACGGCGCCTAGTCCGCGTCTTTTGCCCACCGGTCGTACGACTCTGGCTACCCAGTGACCAAACATGGCGGCGTCCCGCTCGCTTTGGTCGTCTCCGGAAGTCCTCAACCTTTCCTCTGAGTCGAAGCGGAGACCGGGCTCCCAGAATTCTCTTCTCCAACTGTCCCCGGGCGGCCTGCGATTGGTCCGATCCAGGGTTCCGGCCGCTCAGCCTGGCCAGGTAGCCAATGGGTTTCCAGGTCAGCCTCTCCACGCCCATCGGGACCCCCAAAGACCATCCCGACGGTCCCGTTTCAGCCGTGTGGCTCTTTTTATACCTTGCGGCGGGTCCTCAAGTTACCACGTGTTCGTTTAATGACCGTTGGGCGTCTCCGCGGCCCGGAAGAAAGCGACAGAGGGCCGTTGGTCAGGCGTAGGAGCGTTGAGGCGTCCCTGCGGGTCACGGCGATCAAAATTTGGACTCGTATTGACGACCGTCGCAGCATCCCGGGGACCTTAGAGGTCATCTAGTCTAGCCCCCTGCTCAGGCAGGAGACCCTTACAGAATTCTACAATAACAAGAGTTTGAAGGGACCTTGGAGGTCATCTAGTCTAGCCCCCTGCTGAAGTAGGAGACTCTTACAGAAATCACAGTTGGAAGGTACCTCGGAGGTCATCTAGCCCAACCCCCTGCTCCAGCAAGAGACTTTACAGAATCGCAGAATAAGAGGGACCTTGGAGGTCATCTAGCCCAACCCCCTGCTCCAGCAAGAGACTTTACAGAATCGCAGAATAAGAGGGACCTCAGAGGTCATCTAGCCCAACCCCCTGCTCTACCAAGAGACTTTACAGAATCGCAGAATAATAGGGACCTCGGAGGTCATCTAGTCCAACCCCCCCCCCGCTCCAGCAAGAGACTTTACAGAATCGCAGAATAATAGGGATCTCGGAGGTCATCTAGCCCAACCCCCTGCTCTAGCAAGAGAGTTTACAGAATCGCAGAATAATAGGGACCTCGGAGGTCATCTAGCCCAACCCCCCCGCTCCAGCAAGAGACTTTACAGAATCGCAGAATAATAGGGACCTCGGAGGTCATCTAGCCCAACCCCCTGCTCTAGCAAGAGACTTTACAGAATCGCAGAATAATAGGGACCTTGGAGGTCATCTAGTCTAGCCCCCCTGCTCAAGGAGAAGACCCATACAGAATTACAGAATAATAGAAGGGACTTTGGTGGGCATCTAGTCCAACCCCCTGCCCAAGCAGGAGACCTTTATAGAATTACAGAATCACAGAGTTGGAAGGGACCTTGGAGGTCGTCTAGTCCAACCCCCTGCTCCAGCAAGAGACTTTACAGAATCACAGCATAATAGGGACCTCGGAGGTCATCTAGCCCAACCCCCTGCTCTAGCAAGAGACTTTACAGAATCGCAGAATAAGAGGGACCTCGGAGGTCATCTAGCCGAACCCCCTGCTCCAGCAAGAGACTTTACAGAATCACAGAATAAGAGGGACCTCGGAGGTCATCTAGCCCAACTCCCTGCTCCAGCAAGAGACTTTAAAGAATCACAGAATAATAGGGACCTTGGAGGTCATCTAGCCCAACCCCCCTGCTCAACCAGGAGAACATTACAAAATTACATCATAACAGAGTTGGAAGGGATCTTGGAGGTCATCTAGTCCAATCACTTGGTCGAGTGGGAGACCCTTCCAGAATCACAGAATGACAAAAGGTGGGACTTCGGAGGTCACCTAGTCCAACCCCCTGCTCAAAGAGGAGACCCTTACAGACTCAACACAGTGACAAAGTGGGAAGGGACCTTGGAGGTCATCTAGTCCAACCCCCTGCTCAAGCAGGAGACCCTTACAGAATGACAGAGCTGGAAGGGACCTCGGAGGTCATCCAGTCCAACCCCATACTCGAGCAGGGGACCCTTACAGAATGACAGAGCTGGAAGGGACCTTGGAGGTCATCTAGCCCAACCCCCTTGCTCGAGCAGGAGACTTTACACAGAATAATAGGGACCTCGGAGGTCATCTAGCCCAACCCCCGCGCCAGCAATAGACTTTACAGAATCACAGAATTATAGGGACCTTGGAGGTCATCTAGTCCAACCCCCTGCTCTAGCAAGAGACTTTACAGAATCGCAGAATAATAGGGACCTCGGAGGTCATCTAGCCCAACCCCCTGCTCCAGCAAGAGACTTTACAGAATCGCAGAATAATAGGGACCTCGGAGGTCATCTAGCCCAACCCCCGCGCCAGCAAGAGACTTTACAGAATCGCAGAATAATAGGGACCTCGGAGGTCATCTAGCCCAACCCCCTGCTCTAGCAAGAGACTTTACAGAATCGCAGAATAATAGGGACCTCGGAGGTCATCTAGCCCAACCCCCGCGCCAGCAATAGACTTTACAGAATCACAGAATTATAGGGACCTTGGAGGTCATCTAGTCCAACCCCCTGCTCTAGCAAGAGACTTTACAGAATCGCAGAATAATAGGGACCTCGGAGGTCATCTAGCCCAACCCCCTGCTCTAGCAAGAGACTTTACAGAATCGCAGAATAATAGGGACCTCGGAGGTCATCTAGCCCAACCCCCTGCTCTAGCAAGAGACTTTACAGAATCGCAGAATAATAGGGACCTCGGAGGTCATCTAGCCCAACCCCCTGCTCCAGCAAGAGACTTTACAGAATCGCAGAATAATAGGGACCTCGGAGGTCATCTAGCCCAACCCCCGCGCCAGCAAGAGACTTTACAGAATCGCAGAATAATAGGGACCTCGGAGGTCATCTAGCCCAACCCCCTGCTCTAGCAAGAGACTTTACAGAATCGCAGAATAATAGGGACCTCGGAGGTCATCTAGCCCAACCCCCGCGCCAGCAAGAGACTTTACAGAATCGCAGAATAATAGGGACCTCGGAGGTCATCTAGCCCAACCCCCTGCTCCAGCAAGAGACTTTACAGAATCGCAGAATAATAGGGACCTCGGAGGTCATGTAGCCCAACCCCCCCCCCCCGCTCCAGCAAGAGACTTTACAGAATCGCAGAATAATAGGGACCTCGGAGGTCATCTAGCCCAACCCCCTGCTCTAGCAAGAGACTTTACAGAATCGCAGAATAATAGGGACCTCGGAGGTCATCTAGTCCAACCCCCTGCTCTAGCAAGAGACTTTACAGAATCGCAGAATAATAGGGACCTCGGAGGTCATCTAGCCCAACCCCCGCGCCAGCAAGAGACTTTACAGAATCGCAGAATAATAGGGACCTCGGAAGTCATCTAGCCCAACCCCCTGCTCTAGGAAGAGACTTTACAGAATCGCAAAATAATAGGGACCTCGGAGGTCATCTAGCCCAACCCCCTGCTCTAGCAAGAGACTTTACAGAATCGCAGAATAATAGGGACCTCGGAGGTCATCTAGCCCAACCCCCTGCTCCAGCAAGAGACTTTACAGAATCGCAGAATAATAGGGACCTCGGAGGTCATCTAGCCCAACCCCCGCGCCAGCAAGAGACTTTACAGAATCGCAGAATAATAGGGACCTCGGAGGTCATCTAGCCCAACCCCCTGCTCTAGCAAGAGACTTTACAGAATCGCAGAATAATAGGGACCTCGGAGGTCATCTAGCCCAACCCCCTGCTCTAGCAAGAGACTTTACAGAATCGCAGAATAATAGGGACCTCGGAGGTCATCTAGCCCAACCCCCTGCTCTAGCAAGAGACTTTACAGAATCGCAGAATAATAGGGACCTTGGAGGTCATCTAGCCCAACCCCCTGCTCCAGCAAGAGACTTTACAGAATCGCAGAATAATAGGGACCTCGGAGGTCATCTAGCCCAACCCCCGCGCCAGCAAGAGACTTTACAGAATCGCAGAATAATAGGGACCTCGGAGGTCATCTAGCCCAACCCCCTGCTCTAGCAAGAGACTTTACAGAATCGCAGAATAATAGGGACCTCGGAGGTCATCTAGCCCAACCCCCGCGCCAGCAAGAGACTTTACAGAATCGCAGAATAATAGGGACCTCGGAGGTCATCTAGCCCAACCCCCTGCTCCAGCAAGAGACTTTACAGAATCGCAGAATAATAGGGACCTCGGAGGTCATGTAGCCCAACCCCCCCCGCTCCAGCAAGAGACTTTACAGAATCGCAGAATAATAGGGACCTCGGAGGTCATCTAGCCCAACCCCCTGCTCTAGCAAGAGACTTTACAGAATCGCAGAATAATAGGGACCTCGGAGGTCATCTAGTCCAACCCCCTGCTCTAGCAAGAGACTTTACAGAATCGCAGAATAATAGGGACCTCGGAGGTCATCTAGCCCAACCCCCGCGCCAGCAAGAGACTTTACAGAATCGCAGAATAATAGGGACCTCGGAAGTCATCTAGCCCAACCCCCTGCTCTAGGAAGAGACTTTACAGAATCGCAAAATAATAGGGACCTCGGAGGTCATCTAGCCCAACCCCCTGCTCTAGCAAGAGACTTTACAGAATCGCAGAATAATAGGGACCTCGGAGGTCATCTAGCCCAACCCCCCCCCCCCCGCTCCAGCAAGAGACTTTACAGAATCGCAGAATAATAGGGACCTCGGAGGTCATCTAGCCCAACCCCCTGCTCCAGCAAGAGACTTTACAGAATCGCAGAATAATAGGGACCTCGGAGGTCATCTAGCCCAACCCCCCCCTGCTCTAGCAAGAGACTTTACAGAATCGCAAAATAATAGGGACCTCGGAGGTCATCTAGCCCAACCCCCTGCTCCAGCAAGAGACTTTACAGAATCGCAGAATAATAGGGACCTCGGAGGTCATCTAGTCCAACCCCCTGCTCCAGCAAGAGACTTTACAGAATCGCAGAATAATAGGGACCTCGGAGGTCATCTAGCCCAACCCCCGCGCCAGCAAGAGACTTTACAGAATCGCAGAATAAGAGGGACCTCGGAAGTCATCTAGCCCAACCCCCTGCTCTAGCAAGAGACTTTACAGAATCGCAGAATAATAGGGACCTCGGAGGTCATCTAGCCCAACCCCCTGCTCTAGCAAGAGACTTTACAGAATTGCAGAATAAGAGGGACCTCGGAGGTCATCTGGTCCAACCCCCTGCTCTAGCAAGAGACTTTACAGAATCGCAAAATAATAGGGACCTCGGAGGTCATCTAGCCCAACCCCCTGCTCTAGCAAGAGACTTTACAGAATTGCAGAATAAGAGGGACCTCAGAGGTCATCTGGTCCAACCCCCTGCCCAAGCAGGAGACCTTTATAGAATTACAGAATCACAGAGTTGGAAGGGACCGTGGAGGTCATCTAGCCCAACACCCTGCTCCAGCAAGAGACTTTACAGAATCGCAGAATAATAGGGACCTTGGAGGTCATCTAGCCCAACCCCCTGCTCCAGCAAGAGACTTTACAGAATCGCAGAATAATAGGGACCTCGGAGGTCATCTAGCCCAACCCCCTGCTCCAGCAAGAGACTTTACAGAATCGCAGAATAAGAGGGACCTTGGAGGTCATCTAGTCTAGCCCCCCTGCTCAAAGAGATGACCCATACAGAATTACAGAATAATAGAAGGGACTTTGGTGGGCATCTGGTCCAACCCCCTGCTCCAGCAAGAGACTTTACAGAATCGCAGCATAATAGGGACCTCGGAGGTCATCTAGCCCAACCCCCCCGCTCTAGCAAGAGACTTTACAGAATCACAGCATAATAGGGACCTCGGAGGTCATCTAGCCCAACCCCCTGCTCCAGCAAGAGACTTTACAGAATCGCAGCATAATAGGGACCTCGGAGGTCATCTAGCCCAACCCCCTGCGCCAGCAAGAGACTTTACAGAATCGCAGAATAATAGGGACCTTGGAGGTCATCTAGTCTAGCCCCCCGCTCAAGGAGGAGACCCATACAGAATGACAGAATAATAGAAGGGACTTTGGTGGGCATCTAGTCCAACCCCCTGCTCCAGCAGGAGACCCTTACAGAATGACAAAGCTGGAAGGGACCTCGGAGGTCATCTAGCCCAACCCCCTTGCTCGAGCAGGAGACTTTACAGAATCACAGAATAATAGAGATCTCTGGAGGTCATCTAGTCCAACCCCCTGCTCAAGCAGGAGACTTTGTGGAATGACAGAATAACAGGAGGGACCTCGGAGGTCATCCAGCCCAACCCCCTGCTCCAGCAAGAGACTTTACAGAATCGCAGAATAAGAGGGACCTTGGAGGTCATCTAGTCTAGCCCCCCTGCTCAAAGAGATGACCCATACAGAATTACAGAATAATAGAAGGGACTTTGGTGGGCATCTGGTCCAACCCCCTGCTCCAGCAAGAGACTTTACAGAATCGCAGCATAATAGGGACCTCGGAGGTCATCTAGCCCAACCCCCCCGCTCTAGCAAGAGACTTTACAGAATCACAGCATAATAGGGACCTCGGAGGTCATCTAGCCCAACCCCCTGCTCCAGCAAGAGACTTTACAGAATCGCAGCATAATAGGGACCTCGGAGGTCATCTAGCCCAACCCCCTGCGCCAGCAAGAGACTTTACAGAATCGCAGAATAATAGGGACCTTGGAGGTCATCTAGTCTAGCCCCCCGCTCAAGGAGGAGACCCATACAGAATGACAGAATAATAGAAGGGACTTTGGTGGGCATCTAGTCCAACCCCCTGCTCCAGCAGGAGACCCTTACAGAATGACAGAGCTGGAAGGGACCTCGGAGGTCATCTAGCCCAACCCCCTTGCTCGAGCAGGAGACTTTACAGAATCACAGAATAATAGAGATCTCTGGAGGTCATCTAGTCCAACCCCCTGCTCAAGCAGGAGACTTTGTGGAATGACAGAATAACAGGAGGGACCTCGGAGGTCATCCAGCCCAACCCCCTGCTCAAGCAGGGGGACCCTAGTCCACTTCAGGAAACATGTCTGCACTCATGGGATCCACAACATGGCCCCCCCTCCTGATCAGCTGAGATGGGAGGAAGACTATCCCAACGTCAAAAGGAGGTTCTGCAAGAATTAATAAAAAGCTGGAATATAGTTAAATGCCAATATTACACCAAGATCCCAGCTTGGCTATCGCCACTGGAGGCAGTCACCTACCCCGATCTGTTTAGGAAAGACAAGGCTATTTTATATATAAAGACATCTTGACAGAAGGAGGTTATTTAACACCAAAATGAGAGTTAAAACAACAAGGAATAAACCTGGAGGGATGGTCTTCTCTCCAGATACAAGCTAAATATATGAAGGATAAGCAAGAATGGGGTATTAATAGACAAGCTACGGGGTTAGACGAGATCCTGCTAGACCCAGATGAAAAGCAAATAAAGCATATTTACAAACACCTGTTGGAACATAAACTATATGAGGAGCAGGTTAAAGAAACAATGGTGATGTGGGCAATAGATTTAGGATATAATATAAACAGGGATCAATGGCAGCAACTATGGGAGCGAAATAATAAAATCACTTTAGCGACATCATATAAAGAAAATTTGTATAAAATGATTTACAGATGGCATCTCCCTCCGGCCAGACTAGCCAAAATGTATAAAGGATACTCTTCTACATGTTGGAAATGTAAAAAAACAAAGAGAAAAGGGTACCTTTTTTCATATATGGTGGACAGGTAGAGAAGCACAGGTGTATTGGCGGAGGGTCTGGGAATGGGCCATAGAAATGACCAGACAAAACATTCCATACAAACCTGAGGCATTATTATTAGGAATATTAAGAGAAAAATGTAAATAAAGAGGACACATTTTTAATTATCCACGCGGCTACGTGCTCCAAAGTGGAAAGCAATGGGAGCACCGAGTGAGATACAATTAATAAAGAAAATTATGCACTGCGCAGAACTAGAGAGGATAAGTACAAGATAAAAAAAAACCAGGAAGACACAGAATTTTATTTGATATGGAACAAATTTTATAGAGGGAGGGGAAAAAAATAGAGGTCACAAATAAAGAGATAAATTAAAATAGAGATTAGAAATGTATAGTCCTGAGTCTTGGGAGAAGGGCGGCATATAAGTCAAATAAATAATAATAATAATAATAAATAATAGTTTTGTATATAGATAAATTATAGGTGATTAATGTACAAGATGGACCGAGATGTCAGTCAGAGACGATTTACCATGTTCAATGTTTTTAATCCTTTTTTTTCTTTGTACTCAATAAAAACTTATTTAAAAAAAATGAAAAAAGAGAGAGCGTCCGTACATTTATTCCTGCACCGGCAGGAAGTCCATGACTTACATCACAGCTCCCAAATTCCCATTGGGAAGTGAGATGTTCCTTAAGTAACTTCCCCCCCCACCCATTTTGCAACCTTTCCCCGCCACAGTCACTAAGGGGAACCCCTGCGGTGGATCTGGCTTGTCGAAGGTCGCCAAAGGGGGATCCCGCGATCCGGGGACTCTGCAACGGTCAGAATTGGGATCACGTGAAGATGGGGACGGTCGTTAACGGTCGTAAGTGTGAAACACCGCTCATTCTCCAGGGCCGTCCTAAGTGCGAACGGTCACCAAATGAATCGTATTACGCCGTGGACTTCCTGCTAACGTTCCCGGAATAAATACAGCAACAGAGACACTGCTTTTCCGATTGGAAATCGGCGTCTGCTTCTCGGGAACAGGCAGACACACAACTGGCGTCCCTGGGAGGGGGGGGGAGGAGGGTCTTCCCTGGGGGCTCCAAGGAGGCGGGGCCGAGGTGGGTGAGGTCACAGAAAACCTCTGCCTTCAGCCAATGGGAAGCCAGCAGGAAGCAGTGGGCTGTTTTTTTTTTGTTTTTTTGTTTTCAAACCATCAACAGTCAGTTGGAAGGCTTTGATTCAGAAGGCTCAACCTGGCTGAAGGCATCTAGCCATCTTCATGTTCTGGCCATGGGTGGTCAGAGGAGCCCAAACAATATGGACCAAGGTTTTGTGGACGGGCCGGGGCGCCGGAGTCCCGGGCCTGGGCGCCAGCCGGCGGTTTTCCACGACGTCTCCTCTCCGGCAGCTGCAGCGTCAGCGTCTCCGCCACCTCTCCATCCATGAATACCTGAGCATGAAGCTGCTGAAGGAGGCCGGCGTCTGCGTCCCGTACGGCTTGGTGGCCAGGACCCCCGAGGAAGCGTACAAGATGGCCCGGAAGATCGGCACCAACGACCTGGTGGTGAAGGCCCAGGTGGTGGCCGGGGGCCGGGAAAAGGGGGTCTTCGAAGGCGGGCTGAAAGGCGGCGTGCAGATTGTATGTTCTCCGGAGGAGGCCAAGGCAGTGGCCGCCCAAATGATCGGCAAGAAACTCGTCACCATACAGACGGGCGAGAAAGGACGGATCTGCAATCAGGTTCTGGTCTGCGAGCGCCGATACCTGCGGAAGGAGTACTACTTCGCCATCAGCATGGAGAGGGACTTCCAGGGGCCGGTGATCGTCGCCAGTTCTCAGGGCGGCCTCCGGATCGAAGACGTGGCGGCCGAGAAGCCGGAGTCCATCCTGAAGGAGCCGGTGGATATTGTGGCGGGCCTGCAACGCAGCCAAGCCGTCCCGTTGGCCAAGAAAATGGGCTTCCCTTCGGAGCTGGTGGAAGAGGCGGCGGACAACATGATCAAACTCTACAACTTCTTCATCCATTACGACGCCGTCATGGTGGAGATCAACCCGCTGGTGGAGGACTCTACAGGGAGGGTGATGTGCATGGATGCCAAGGTCATCTTCGACAGCAACTCGGCCTTCCGCCAGCAGAAGGTCTTCGAGCTTCAGGACTGGACCCAGATGGACGAGAAGGAGCGGGAAGCGGCCAACGCGGAGCTCAACTACATCGCTTTGGATGGCAGCATCGGTTGTCTGGTCAATGGAGCGGGCTTGGCCATGGCCACCATGGATATCATCAAGCTCCACGGAGGGGCCCCAGCCAACTATCTCAGTGTGGGTGGCGGGGCCACGGTGGAGCAAGTCACTGAGGCCTTCAAGCTGATCACCTCCAACGAGAAGGTCCAGACCATCCTGGTCAACATCTTCGGAGGCCTCATGCGGTGTGACGTCATTGCGCACGGGATCATCATGTCCGTCGAGGACCTGGAGCTCAAAATCCCCATCGTGGTGCGCCTGCAAGGCACCCGGGTGGCCGACGCCAAAGTCCTGATCGCTGAGAGCGGCTTGAAGATCCTGCCCTGCGACGATCTGGACCAGGCAGCCAAGATGGCTGTCAAGCTCTCCGAGATCATGACGTTGGCCAAAGAGGTGGACCTCGATGTGAAGTTTCACTTGACCCCCTGATTTGGCTTTGCCACAGTGCTGTTCCGGAACTCCCTCCCTCCCTCCCTGAGTGCAAATTTCTTGTCCTTCCTCCCTCCCTCCTATTTAATGTGTGGGAGAGTTTTGATTGCTTCTACGTAACGGCTCCGTTTCAACAGGGCTCCGCTGCGCAAATATTCCCACGGTTACTCCCCTTGTTGACCCCTGCGGTCTCGCGAATTCTTGCCGGAGAAACCTGGGATGTGAAAATACTTTTCCTGTTAATAAAATCTGACTTTAAAGGAAGTTTGTCTCTCTCTGACTGTTGAGGGTGGGGGAGGGAAATAAGCCCGGGTCTGTTGGGGTTGGAGGCTCTACTGAGGGACAAGTGGGGGAGGGGCTGTTGCTGGAGGTCCTGGACTCCACCTGGGAAGGGCGTTTTCTTGCAGGAGTCATTCCTGATGGCTTTGGGGCCAGTTTCTCTCTCTCTTGCTGTTTCTTTCTTTCTTCCTTCCTTCCTTCCTTCCTTCCTTCCTTCCTTCCTTCCTTTCTTCATTTCTTCCTTCCTTCCTTTCTTTCTTTCTTCTTTCTCTCTCTCCATCTCTCTGTCTGCATCTTTCTCCTCTCCATCTCTCTGCATCTCTCTCCATCTTTCTCTCTCTCTGCATCTCTCTTTCTCCTTCTCTCTCTCTCTCTGTGTTTTTCTCTCTCTATCTCTCTCTGCATCTCTTTCTCCTCTCATCTTTCCATCTATCTCTCCATTTCTCTCTGCATCTCTCTCTCTGCATTTTTCTCTCCATCTCTCTCCATCTCTCCGTCTCTGTCTCCATCTTTCTCTCTCTCTGCATCTCTCTCCATCTCTCTCTCTGCATCTCTCCATCATTCTCTCTCTCTGCATTTTTCATCTCTCTCTGCATCTCTCCATCTCTCTCCATCTCTCTCTCTGCATTTTTCTCTCCATCTCTCTCTGCATCTCTCTCCATCTCTCTCTCCATCTCTCTCTCTGCATCTCTCCATCATTCTCTCTCTGCATTTTTCATCTCTCTCTGCATCTCTCTCCATCTATCCATCTCTCTCCATCTGTCTCTCTCTGCATTTTTCTCTCCATCTCTCTCTCCATCTTTCTCTCTCTGCGTCTCTCTCTCTCCATGTCTCTCTCTCCATCTCTCTCTCTGCATCTCTCCATCATTCTCTCTCTGCATTTTTCATCTCTCTCTGCATCTCTCTCCATCTCTCCATCTCTCTCTCCATCTTTCTCTCTCTGTGTCTCTCTCTCCATCTCTCTCTTTGCATCTCTCCATCATTCTCTCTCTCTCTCTCTGCATTTTTCATCTCTCTCTGCATCTCTCTCCATCTATCCATCTCTCTCCATCTGTCTCTCTCTGCATTTTTCTCTCCATCTCTCTCTGCATATCTCTCCATTTCTCTCTCCATCTTTCTCTCTCTGCGTCTCTCTCTCCATCTCTCTCTTTGCATCTCTCCATCATTGTCTCTCTCTCTCTGCATTTTTCATCTCTCTGCATCTCTCTTCGTCTATCCCTCTCTATCTCTCTCTCTCTGCATCTCTCCATCATTCTCTCTCTCTCTGCATTTTTCATCTCTCTCTGCATCTCTCTGCACCTCTCTCTCCTTCTCTCTCTGCATTTTTCTCTCTCCCTCTCTCTCTGCCTCTCTCTCCATCTCTCTCTCTCTCTCTCTCTGCATCTCTCTGCATCTCTCTTTCTCTCTCTTTCTCTCTCTCTCCCCCATCTCTCTTGCTCTCTTCTAGTCCAACCCCCTGAGATCCCATAACAGTGATGGCGAACCTAGAGCACGCGTGCCACAGGCGGCACTCAGAGCCGTCTCTGTGGGCACGCGTGCCGTTGCCCCAGCAGTGTTCACCAGAGTAGCGAGCACGTGGCGTTTGGAAGCGACGGGGCAGGAAGTGAGCGAGCAAGCGGCATTGGCCCCCCTCCGGGATGCCACGCTCACCCAGTCTGCTGTGACCACTGCAGCCACGCCCACCCAGTGGGCCACACCCCCCCACAGCCCCCCAAGGGCACCACAATGTTAATGCAGCCCTGGCACTTCGCGATAAATAAGTGGGTTTTGGGTTGCAGTTTGGGCACTCGGTCTCTAAAAGGTTCGCCATCGTTGTCCTGTAACATCCTGGTCAAATGGCTGTTCAATCTCTTCTTGAAAATCTCCAGCGACGGAGCACCCAGAACCTCTGGTGGCAAGCTGTTCCGTTGGCTAATTGTCCTCCCTGTTAGGGACTTTCTCCTTAATTCCTGGTTGCTTCTCTCCTTGGAACATGGCTAGCCTCCATCCCATAGGCTGCTATAACAAATCATGACAATGAGTTGTTACAGCTGCTCCATTTCAAGGGCTTCGTATCTACACACACACACACACAAACACACACACACGCACGCACACACACAGAGACACAAATGCAGCCATTTATACACACATGCACGCACACAGAAAAAACAGTGGGTCAATAAGGTGCTTTATTTAAAACTGGAAGAAGAACCGTTATACAAGTTTTGGCAAATTGTGAAATGCACCAAGAACCATTATACAACTTTTGTCAAATGGTGAAATGCTGGGAGAACCGTTATACAACTTTTGTCAAATGGCAAAATGCACTGAGAACCATTACACAACTTTTCACAAATTGTGAAATGCACCAAGAACCGTTATACAACTTTTGTCAAATTGCAAAATGCTGGGAGAACCGTTATACAATTTTTGTCAAATGGCAAAATGCACCGAGAACCATTATACAACTTTTGTCAAATTGCAAAATGCTGGGAGAAGTGTTGTACAACTTTTGTCAAGTTGTGAAATGCTCGGAGATCCATTATACAACTTTTGGCAAATTGCAAAATGCACCAAGAACCGTTGTACAACTTTTCTCAAATTGCGAAATGCGCGGAGAACCGTTATACAACTTTTGTCAAATTGTGAAATGCTGGGAGAACCGTTATACAACTTTTGTCAAATTGTGAAATGCACTGAGAACCGTTATACAACTTTTGTCAAATGGCAAAATGCGCGGAGAAGTGTTATACAACTTTTGTCAAATTGTGAAATGCTCGGAGAACCGTTATACAACTTTTGTCAAATGGCGAAATGCTGGGAGAACCGTTATACAACTTTTGTCAAATTGCAAAATGCACTGAGAACCATTATACAACTTTTCTCAAATTGTGAAATGCACCAAGAACCGTTATACAACTTTTCTCAAATTGCAAAATGCACTGAGAACCGTTATACAACTTTTCTCAAATTGTGAAATGCACTGAGAATCGTTATACAACTTTTCTCAAATTGTGAAATGCTGGGAGAACCGTTATACAACTTTTCTCAAATTGTGAAATGCACCAAGAACCGTTATACAACTTTTGTCAAATTGCAAAATGCACTGAGAACCGTTATACAACTTTTCTCAAATTGTGAAATGCACTGAGAACCGTTATACAACTTTTGAAAAATGGCGAAATGCGCGGAGAAGTGTTATACAACTTTTGTCAAATTGTGAAATGCTGGGAGAACCATTATACAACTTTTGTCAAATTGCAAAATGCTGGGAGAAGTGTTGTACAACTTTTGTCAAGTTGTGAAATGCTCGGAGATCCGTTATACAACTTTTGGCAAATTGCAAAATGCGTCAAGAACCGTTGTACAACTTTTGTCAAATGGCGAAATGCGCGGAGAACTGTTATACAACTTTTGTCAAATTGTGAAATGCTGGGAGAACTGTTATACAACTTTTGTCAAATTGCGAAATGCTCGGAGAACCGTTATGCAATGGAAAGGAGGGGGATGGGAGTCCTACGGGGGAGGGCAGCTACCCAACGCACAACTACAGCAACTGGAAACCTGTCAGGGGAAGCGATGGAGCCACCAAATGGGTCCTGTTCGCCTGAGCCGAGCCTGTCGCAATTTTGGGGGGAAGAAGCAGCCCTGGGAGGGGATCCCGAGGCAACCCCCCCTCCTCTCCCATCGGCCCAGATCCCCCTCTTCCCGGTCCTATTCTCCTGCAATGTAGATAAACTTGTGCTTCTCCAGAGCCGCAATGTCATGTTCCAGCTGTTTCATCTCCGTCTCCAGCTTCTCTTTGCGCAGCCGCTGCGGGATGGTGGTGATCTCCACGGACAGGTTCTGGAAGTCCTTGTTGATCTCCTCCCAGTTGTTCTTGAGACCCTGCGGGGAGGAGAGAGAGAGGGAGAGAGGGGGGGCGGCAGGGAGAGAGGAGAGAGAGAGCAAGAGAGAAAGGGAGGGAGGAAGGGGGAGAGAGAAGGAGGGAGGGAGAGAGAGGAGAGAGAGAGCAGGAGAGAAAGGGAGGGAGGGAGGGATGAAGGGGGAGAGAGAAGGAGGGAGGGAGAGAGGAGAAAGAGCAAGAGAGAAAGGGAGGGAGGAAGGGGGAGAGAGAAGGAGGGAGGGAGAGAGAGGAGAGAGAGAGCAAGAGAGAGGGGGAGGGAGGTAGAAAGGGGGAGAGATAAGGAGGGAGGGAGAGAGGAGAAAGAGCAAGAGAGAAAGGGAGGGAGGGATGAAGGGGAGAGAGAAGGAGGGAGGGAGAGAGAGGAGAGAGAGCAAGAGAGAAAGGGAGGGAGGAAGGGGGAGGGGGAGGGAGGGAGAGGAGAGAGAGCAAGAGAGAAAGGGAGGGAGGGATGAAGGGGGAGAGAGAAGGAGGGAGGGAGAGAGGAGAGAGCAAGAGAGAAAGGGAGGGAGGGATGAAGGGGGAGAGGGAGGGAGGGAGGGAGAGAGAGAGAGGAGAGAGAGCAAGAGAGAAAGGGAGGGAGGAAGGGGAGAGAGAAGGAAGGAGGGAGAGAGAGGAGAGAGAGAGCAAGAGAGAAAGAGGGAGGGATGAAGGGGGAGAGGGAGGGAGGGAGAGAGAGGAGAGAGAGCAAGAGAGAAAGGGAGGGAGGGAGGAAAGGGGAGAGAGAAGGAGGGAGGGAGAGAGGAACAAGAGCAAGAGAGAAAGGGAGGGAGGGAGGGAGGGAGGAAGGGGGAGAGAGAAGGAGGGAGGGAGAGAGGAACAAGAGCAAGAGAGAAAGGGAGGGAGGGAGGGAGGGAGGAAGGGGGAGAGAGAAGGAGGGAGAGAGAGAGAGGAGAGAGAGCAAGAGAGAAAGGGAGGGAGGGAGGAAGGGGGAGAGAGAAGGAGGGAGAGAGAGAGGAGAGAGAGCAAGAGAGAAAGGGAGGGATGAAGGGGAGAGGGAGGGAGAAAAAGGAGAGAGAGCAAGCGAGAAAGGGAGGGAGGAAGGGGGAGGGGGAGGGAGGGAGGGAGAGGAGAGAGAGCAAGAGAGAAAGGGAGGGAGGGATGAAGGGGGAGAGAGAAGGAGGGAGGGAGAGAGAGGAGAGAGCAAGAGAGAAAGGGAGGGAGGGATGAAGGGGGAGAGGGAGGGAGAGAGAGAGGAGAGAGAGCAAGAGAGAAAGGGAGGGAGGAAGGGGAGAGAGAAGGAAGGAGGGAGAGAGAGGAGAGAGAGAGCAAGAGAGAAAGGGAGGGAGGGAGGAAAGGGGAGAGAGAAGGAGGGAGGGAGAGAGGAACAAGAGCAAGAGAGAAAGGGAGGGAGGGAGGGAGGGAGGGAGGAAGGGGGAGAGAGAAGGAGGGAGGGAGAGAGAGGAGAGAGAGCAAGAGAGAAAGGGAGGGAGGGAGGAAGGGGGAGAGAGAAGGAGGGAGAGAGAGAGGAGAGAGAGCAAGAGAGAAAGGGAGGGATGAAGGGGGAGGGAGGGAGAGATAGAGCAAGAGAGAAAGGGAGGTAGAGAGGAAGGAGAGAGAGGGGGAGGGAGGGAGGAAGGGGGAGAGAGGGAGAGGGAGTGAGAGAGAGAGGAGAGAGTAAGAGATAAAGGGAGGGAGGGAAGTGAAAGAGGAAGGGAGAGGGAGAGAGGGGGGAGGGAGAAAGGGGGAGAGGTGGAGGGAGGGAGAGAAAGGGAGGGTGGAAGGGGGAGAGAAGCAGGGAAAGTGAGTGAGAGAGAGGAGAGAGAGCAAGAAAGGGAGGGAGGGGAAGGAGAGAGGGAGGGAGGGAGGGAGAGAGAGAGATGGGTTCATTCCTTACAAACATTTCACCCCCCGTGTAGCCATGTACACTAGAAAACTGAGGGTGTAGCCTAGTTTGCTCATGAAACATCTACCAGGAAACAACCAAGCGTTGAGACCACCAAGGTTCCCACAGTCCTCCTTCCTCCTCCTCCTCCTTCCCCCTTCTCCCCCTCCCCCTTCTCCCCCTCCCCCTCCCAGCGCTTTGTTTTGCTATGATTAAACGTCGGTCAGACCATATTTCCAGCCACCTTGACGTCGACCACTTGCCTTCTGTGAGAACCAGGGGCTGGTAAGGACACCGACACCGTCACCATGTGCTTTACTGCTTTACTCAGATCAAACCGAGGGTACCGTCACCATGTAGCTTTACTGCTTTACTCAGATCAAACCGAAGGTACCGTCACCACGTGCTTTACTGCTTTACTCAGATCAAACCGAGGGTACCGTCACCATGTGGTTTACTGCTTTACTCAGATCAAACCGAGGGTACCGTCACCATGTGGTTTACTGCTTTACTCAGATCAAACCGAGGGTACCGTCACCATGTGCTTTACTGCTTTACTCAGATCAAACCGAGGGTACCGTCACCATGTAGCTTTACTGCTTTACTCAGATCAAACCGAAGGTACCGTCACCACGTGCTTTACTGCTTTACTCAGATCAAACCGAGGGTACCGTCACCATGTGGTTTACTGCTTTACTCAGATCAAACCGAGGGTACCGTCACCATGTGGTTTACTGCTTTACTCAGATCAAACCGAGGGTACCGTCACCATGTGCTTTACTGCTTTACTCAGATCAAACCGAGGGTACCGTCACCATGTAGCTTTACTGCTTTACTCAGATCAAACCGAAGGTACCGTCACCACGTGCTTTACTGCTTTACTCAGATCAAACCGAGGGTACCGTCACCATGTGGTTTACTGCTTTACTCAGATCAAACCGAGGGTACCGTCACCATGTGGTTTACTGCTTTACTCAGATCAAACCGAGGGTACCGTCACCATGTGCTTTACTGCTTTACTCAGATCAAACCGAGGGTACCGTCACCACGTGCTTTACTGCTTAACCGACTGACTGTAACCGCAAACAGGAAGCTCCCCTCAGAACATGAGGGAACCCTAGATTTATAACTACAGATGCTAACGAAACCCCGTCATCTCCTTGCCGATTAATCCCGTAGTTGTTACAGTGCAAAATACATTCTGACGATGCATTCCAATTTGGGGGAGGGTCTGCTTACGTCCAGGATGCTCTCCCGTTCGCGGGAGGAGAGGCAGGTGAGCCGCCTCTTCTGCAGGCATTCCCGCCGAGCAGCTGCTCGCTCTTTGCGCACGTCCACGGCTTCTTTCTTACGCCGTTGGATGTATTTGGGGGTCACCCCAAAGTCCTGTGGAGGAAGAAGTGGGGCGCTGGCAATTCCTGGGAGGGGTGCAGAGGGGCAGCAGGAGACTATCACCTATCTTTGTCTGTCTGTCCCCCCTCTCTCCCTCCCTCCATCTCTCTCTGTCTTTAATCTATCACCTCTCTCTCTCCCCCTCTTTCTCTCTCTCTAATCTGTATCATCTATCTATCTATCTATCTATCTATCTATCTATCTATCTATCTATCTATCTATCTATCTATCTAGTGTCTGTCTGTCTTGTCTGTCTATCTTACATCTCTATACATCAATATTTATCTATTTATCTATCTCTATATCATCTATCACTATCTATCTATCTTCTTTGTATCTATATCTATATCATCTTTTTCTTTCTATCTATCTATCTATCTATCTATCTATCTATCTATCTCTATCTATCTATCTATCTATCTATCTATCTATCTATCTATCTATCTATCTATCTATCATCTCTCTCTAATCTATCACCATTGTCTATCTGTCTCTCTCTCTTTCTTTCTCTCTCACCTCTGTCTGTTTGTCTGTCTCTCTTCTCTCTCTCTCTCTCTCTCTCTCTCTCTCTCGTCTGTCTGTCTTGTCTGTCTATCTTACATCTATATATATCAATATCTATCTATATCATATCTATCTATCTATCTATCTATCTATCTATCTATCTATCTATCTA
This sequence comes from Bothrops alternatus, assembly GCA_034064705.1. Classification (NCBI taxonomy): domain Eukaryota; kingdom Metazoa; phylum Chordata; class Lepidosauria; order Squamata; family Viperidae; genus Bothrops; species Bothrops alternatus. Next base: position 66,345 of record JARGCV010000533.1, read on the forward strand.
TCTATCTATCTATCTATCTCTCTATCTCTCTATCTATCTATCTATCTATCTATCTATCTATCTATCTATCTATCTATCTATCTATCTATCTATCTATCTATCTATCTATCTATCTCTCTATCTCTCTATCTATCTATCTATCTATCTATCTATCTATCTATCTATCTATCTATCTATCTATCTATCTATCTATCTATCTATCTATCTATCTATCTATCTATCTATCTATCTATCTATCTATCTATCTATCTATCTATCTATCTATCTACCTCCCTACCTCCCTACCTCCCTACCTCTACACCCATTGTGTCAGGTGGCTTACAGCAACTGAAGAAAATGCAGTATAAAACACCCATTAGCCCATTCATTCAATCGAAAAAAAAGGGTCTCGGACTTAAAACCGTCAACCGAGAGAAAGCCAAGCAGGCAGGAGAGGGAGGGAGGGAGGGAGTGTAGTGTAGTGGGCACAGGGGGGGTGGCTTTTCTGAAGGGAACCCCCCTCTTCCCCCCTCCCCATTTTAGAGAGCCCCTTCCCCCCACCCCGCGTGCGCCTGGCCGTCCTGCCCACCCGCCGGCCCCGGGGCCTCGGAAGGGGCCCCCCACCTTCTTCTTGAGGAACCTCTGGACCAGCCCGGAGTCGTCCAGCAGGAACTTTCCCCCTCTCCGCTGGTCCACGCAGGCGTGCAGGGGCTTCTTGGCCACGGCCATGATGGCTTCGGCCACGTTGGCCGTCACGAAGTTCTTCTCGCTCTGGATGCCCATCAGGGGCCGGTCTGACTGCAGGGGCAGCTGGGCTTTGATGGGCTGCCGCTTGACGCGCTCGTGTGTCCCTGCTGTTGAGGGGTGGAAGGCACTGATTGGAAGCTCACACCGGACCATCGTTTTCCGCACTTATTGGCCGTCGTGGCGTTTCCCCCCCGCCCCGTAGTCCCATGATCAACGTTCGGAAGCTCTGCCACTGACTCGTGCTTACGACGGTGGCGGCATCCCGGGTTCCAAAGAGCGACCGTCCCCCTTTTTTCGACCTTCTCTCCAGCAGCGGGGAAGCTGGATTCGCTTAATGGCCGGGCGACTCAGAACCGATGGCAGTGACGCGCTTACCCACGGTGGCGACGAAAGGTCGTCAGAGGGGAAGCCGCTCGCTAACCGACGGCCTCGCTTAGCGACAGAAGAGGCCGGGCTCAGTTGTGGTCGTAAGGCGAGGACTGGCTGTTTTTTTTTTGGGGGTGGGTGGGCGATTTGTGTTTCAATTTTCTGAATACAGGTAGTCCTTGACTTACAACTGTTTGTTTAGTGACTGTTTGAAGTTACAAGGGCACTGAAAGAAAAAGGACCTCCTCCTTCTCTTCCTCCTCCTCCTCCTCCTTCTCCTCCTCCTCCTCCTCCTCCTCCTCCTCCTCCCTTCTAGCACTGACGATGCTACCTAGTTTGGTCATGAAACGTCTGCAAGGAAACCACCCAGCTCAGTTGGAAGTCCACACGTCTTAAAGTGGTCAAGGTAGGAGATCATCTAGACCGGAGAGAGAGGCCGGGAAACCTAGAACTAAGGATAAACTTCCTCACACTGTGAGAACAATTAACCAGTGGAACTACCTGCCTCCAGAAGCTGTGAAGGCTCCAACGTTCGAAGTTTTTAAGAAGAGACTGGACAGCCATTTGGCCAAAATGATACAGGGTTTCCTGATTGAGCAGAGGGTTGGACTAGATGACCTCCCAGGTCCCTTCCAACATCATTATATTACTACTACTACTATTACTGTTACTGTTGTTGTTGTTGTTATTATTATTATTATTATTATTATTATTATTATTATTATTATTATTATTATTATTATGAAGAGACTGGACAGCCATTTGTGCGAAATGGGATAGGGTTGCCTGCCTGAGCAGGCGGTTGGACTAGATGACCTCCAAAGGTCCCATCCAACTTATGATGATGACGATGATGATGTTGATGATGAGACTGGACAGCCATTTGTCCGAAATGGGATAGGGTTTCCTGCCTGAGCAGGGGGTTGGACTAGATGACCTCCCAGGTCTCTTCCAACATCATTATATTACTACTACTACTACTACTACTACTACTACTACTACTACTACTACTATTACTATTACTATTACTATTATGAAGAGACTGGGCAGCCATTTGTCCGAAATGGGATAGGGTTTCCTGCCTGAGCAGGGGGTTGGACTAGATGACCTCCCAGGTCTCTTCCAACATCATTATATTACTACTACTACTACTACTACTACTATTACTATTACTATTACTATTACTATTATGAAGAGACTGGGCAGCCATTTGTGCGAAATGGGATAGGGTTTCCTGCCTGAGCAGGGGGTTGGACTAGATGACCTCCCAGGGGGTCCCTTCCAACATCATTATATTACTACTACTACTACTACTACTACTACTACTACTACGACTACTACTACTACTATTACTATTATTATTATGAAGAGACTGGGCAGCCATTTGTGTGAAATGGGATAGGGTTTCCTGCCTGAGCAGGCGGTTGGACTAGATGACCTCCCAAGGTCCCATCCAACTTATGATGATGATGATGATGATGATGATGTTGATGATGAGACTGGACAGCGATTTGTCCGAAATGGTATAGGGTTTCCTGCCTGAGCAGGGGGTTGGACTAAATGACCTCCCGGGTCCCTTCCAACATCATTATATTACTACTACTACTACTACTACTACTACTACTACTACTACTACTACTACTGCTACTGCTACTGCTACTGCTACTATTACTATTATAATGAAGAGACTGTACAGCCATTTGTCTGAAATGGTATAGGGTTTCCTGCCTGAGCAGGGGGTTGGACTAGATGACCTCCAAGGTCCCTTCCATCATCATCATCATCATCATCATCATCATCATCATTATTATGATGATGATTACGATTATTCTCCTGTTTCCCACCGACCCACCCCTCCTTGCGGGAGGCGTCGTAGCGGAGAAGATCCGGGCGGGCCCACCTACATTTGGGGAGCGTCTGCTGCTTGGCGTGTTTCCGCAGGAACTCCTCCGGCCTGGGCACCTGGAGCTTCGGGATGCCCATGGTCTGGCAAGGCGCCTTCCTCGTCTCCTCCATTTCCCGTTGGAGAGACGGTCGGAAGGTGGAGACGTACCTTCGGCGGAGAAGAGAGGAGATGGGGAGTGGGGTTCGAAAGACGGGAGGGGGTCCGCCGCGGCTGGGGAAGGAGCTGGGCCAATCGCCAGGAGACTGGGAGTTCTAGTCCCGCCTTAGGCATGAAAGCCAGCTGGGTGATTTGGACCAACCACCAGGAGACTGGGAGTTCTAGTCCCATCTTAGGCATGAAAGCCGGCTGGGTGATTTGGACCAATCACCAGGAGACTGGGAGTTCTAGTCCCGCCTTAGGCATGAAAGCCGGCTGGGTGATTTGGACCAATCACCAGGAGACTGGGAGTTCTAGTCCCGCCTTAGGCATGAAAGCCAGTTGGGTGACTTTGGTCCAATCACCAGGAGACTGGGAGTTCTAGTCCCGCCTTAGGCATGAAAGCCGGCTGGGTGACTTTGGTCCAATCACCAGGAGACGGTGAGTTCTAGTCCCGCCTTAGGCATGAAAGCCAGCTGGGTGATTTGGACCAATCACCAGGAGACTGGGAGTTCTAGTCCCGCCTTAGGCATGAAAGCCGGCTGGGTGATTTGGACCAATCACCAGGAGACTGGGAGTTCTAGTCCCGCCTTAGGCATGAAAGCCAGCTGGGTGATTTGGACCAATCACCAGGAGACTGGGAGTTCTAGTCCCGCCTTAGGCATGAAAGCCGTCTGGGTGATTTGGACCAATCACCAGGAGACTGGGAGTTCTAGTCCCGCCTTAGGCATGAAAGCCGGCTGGCTGACTTTGCATCAATCACCAGGAGACGGGGAGTTCTAGTCCCGCCTTAGGCATGAAAGCCAGCTGGGTGATTTGGACCAATCACCAGGAGACTGGGAGTTCTAGTCCCGCCTTAGGCATGAAAGCCGGCTGGCTGACTTTGCATCAATCACCAGGAGACTGGGAGTTCTAGTCCCGCCTTAGGCATGAAAGCCAGCTGGGTGATTTGGACCAATCACCAGGAGACTGGGAGTTCTAGTCCCGCCTTAGGCATGAAAGCCAGCTGGGTGATTTGGACCAATCACCAGGAGACGGGGAGTTCTAGTCCCGCCTTAGGCATGAAAGCCGGCTGGGTGATTTGGACCAATCACCAGGAGACTGGGAGTTCTAGTCCCGCCTTAGGCATGAAAGCCGGCTGGGTGATTTGGACCAATCACCAGGAGACGGGGAGTTCTAGTCCCGCCTTAGGCATGAAAGCCGGCTGGGTGATTTGGACCAATCACCAGGAGACTGGGAGTTCTAGTCCCGCCTTAGGCATGAAAGCTAGCTGGGTGATTTGGACCAATCACCAGGAGACGGTGAGTTCTAGTCCCGCCTTAGGCATGAAAGCCGGCTGGGTGAGTTTGGTCCAATCACCAGGAGACGGGGAGTTCTAGTCCCGCCTTAGGCATGAAAGCCGGCTGGGTGATTTGGACCAATCACCAGGAGACTGGGAGTTCTAGTCCCGCCTTAGGCATGAAAGCTAGCTGGGTGATTTGGACCAATCACCAGGAGACGGTGAGTTCTAGTCCCGCCTTAGGCATGAAAGCCAGCTGGGTGATTTGGACCAATCACCAGGAGACTGGGAGTTCTAGTCCCGCCTTAGGCATGAAAGCCGGCTGGGTGATTTGGACCAATCACCAGGAGACTGGGAGTTCGAGTCCCGCCTTAGGCATGAAAGCCGGCTGGGTGATTTGGACCAATCACCAGGAGACTGGGAGTTCGAGTCCCGCCTTAGGCATGAAAGCCGGCTGGGTGATTTGGACCAATCACCAGGAGACTGGGAGTTCTAGTCCCGCCTTAGGCATGAAAGCCGGCTGGGTGATTTGGACCAATCACCAGGAGACTGGGAGTTCGAGTCCCGCCTTAGGCATGAAAGCCGGCTGGGTGATTTGGACCAATCACCAGGAGACGGTGAGTTCTAGTCCCGCCTTAGGCATGAAAGCCAGCTGGGTGATTTGGACCAATCACCAGGAGACTGGGAGTTCTAGTCCCGCCTTAGGCATGAAAGCCGGCTGGGTGATTTGGACCAATCACCAGGAGACTGGGAGTTCGAGTCCCGCCTTAGGCATGAAAGCCGGCTGGGTGATTTGGACCAATCACCAGGAGACTGGGAGTTCGAGTCCCGCCTTAGGCATGAAAGCCGGCTGGGTGATTTGGACCAATCACCAGGAGACTGGGAGTTCTAGTCCCGCCTTAGGCATGAAAGCCGGCTGGGTGATTTGGACCAATCACCAGGAGAATGGGAGTTCTAGTCCCGCCTTAGGCATGAAAGCCGGCTGGGTGACTTTGGTCCAATCACCAGGAGACGGTGAGTTCTAGTCCCGCCTTAGGCATAAAAGCCAGCTGGGTGATTTGGACCAATCACCAGGAGACGGTGAGTTCTAGTCCCGCCTTAGGCATGAAAACCAGCTGGGTGACTTTGGTCCAATCACTGGGAGACTGGGAGTTCTAGTCCCGCCTTAGGCATGAAAGCCGGCTGGGTGACTTTGGTCCAATCACCAGGAGACGGTGAGTTCTAGTCCCGAATTAGGCATAAAAGCCAGCTGGGTGATTTGGACCAATCACCAGGAGACTGGGAGTTCGAGTCCCGCCTTAGGCATGAAAACCAGCTGGGTGACTTTGGTCCAATCACCAGGAGACTGCGAGTTCGAGTCCCGCCTTAGGCATGAAAACCAGCTGGGTGACTTTGGTCCAATCACCAGGAGACTGGGAGTTCTAGTCCCGCCTTAGGCATGAAAGCCGGCTGGGTGATTTTGGACCAATCGCCAGGAGACTGGGAGTTCGAGTCCTGCCTTAGGCCTGAAAGCCGGCTGGCTCCGCCCCCAGTTGTGCGGACCCATAGTAGGCTACCGCCCCGGGGTTGTGGACCCCCCCGTGTTAGCGCCTTGGGAACGAGACCTCTCCGGGTTTCTTGCTCCCGGGGACGGGACGTTGCTGGGATCCGTACCCTCGGGAGGCTGTGGGCGGTGGAGACGCCCCCTCCCCGGGTCCCGAACCCGCCCCCGGAGCCTCAAGAGGGCGGAACCAGGCCCATCGTCCTCCTCCCCTACCTGAGCGGGGGCTTGGGGGGCTCCTCCTCCCCGGCGGGCAGCCAGTGGTAAATGCTCTCCTGCGGCTCCACTGCAGGCGGGGGGCACGGCTCGGCCATTTCGGGGGGTCGCGGGGGTCCCGCGAGAGAGCCGGGCTGAAATGGCCGAATGGGTAAACCCGGGCAGGTAATTGAGTAGGGGGGCTTAGGAGAAGCCGTCTAGCCCCCCCCTTTGGGGAAGAACAGAAGGGGGCAAGGACTCCAATCTCCCCCCAGGGTGGGGGTCTCGGAAGCTTAGGGTTGGGGGGGGGTCTTCTTTCGGGCGAGGGAGGGGGCGTTTACTCTCTCCGCCGACCCATTGCTGGAAGGGACGGGGACTTCAGCCCTCCGGCAGTGGCAGTTGGTTCCGAGGGGAGGGGGAGGAGCCTGCAGAGGCCCCGCCCACGGGGCTCTCGTCCGGCCTTAGGGAATGCCAGCCGGCTGGGTGCCTTTGGCCCAATCGCCGGGAGACGGCGGGTTCGAGTCCCGCCTTAGGGAATGAAAGCCCGGCAGGCGGATTTTTGACCCAACGGCCAGGAGACGGTGAGTTCTAGTCCTGCCTTCGTCAGCTCGGTCATTCTGCGAAGGTCTCTTGCTCGAGCCGGAGGCTGGACTAGAAGACCTCCGGGGTCCCTTGCGATTCACTGGAAGTGCTTTAAGAAGAGACTGGATGGCCATTTGGGTGACACGGTATAGGGCTTCCTGCCTGAGCAGGGGGTTGGACTAGATGACCTCCAAGGTCCCTTCCAACATCATTATACTACTACTACTACTACTACTACTACTACTACTGTTGTTATTATTATTATTATTATTATTATTAGTAGTAGTAGTAGTACTATTATTATTATGAAGAGACTGGACAGCCATTCGTCCAAAATGGAATAGGGCTTCCTGCCTGAGCAGGGGGTTGGACTAGATGACCTCCCAAGGTCCCTTCCAACATCATTATATTACTACTACTACTACTACTACTACTACTACTACTACTACTACTACTACTACTACTACTACTACTACTATTATGAAGAGACTGGACAGCCATTCGTCCAAAATGGAATAGGGCTTCCTGCCTGAGCAGGGGGTTGGACTAGATGACCTCCCAAGGTCCCTTCCAACATCATTATATTACTACTACTACTACTACTACTACTACTACTACTACTACTACTACTACTACTACTACTACTACTACTACTACTACTACTATGAAGAGACTGGACAGCCATTCGTCCAAAATGGAATAGGGCTTCCTGCCTGAGCAGGGGGTTGGACTAGATGACCTCCCAAGGTCCCTTCCAACATCATTTATTTATTTATTTATTTATTTATTTTATTAGACTTATAAGCCGCTCTTCTCCAGGGGACCCAGAGCGGCTTACAACACAGATAAATAACAATCGCATTTAATAAGTCTAATATAAATTAAATTAAAATGATCATAAAATAAAACAATACCCCAAATTTTTAATAAAAAACATTCATCCAACATTCAACACCAATCATTCCCAGATCTGCCGACACAAATAAGTTTTTAATTCTTTTCGGAAGGCCAGAAGAGTGGGAGCGGTCCGAATCCCCGGAGGGAGCTGATTCCAGAGGGTAGGGGCCGCAACAGAGAAGGCCCTTCTCCTGGGGCCCGCCAGCCTACATATTACTACTACTACTACTACTACTACTACTACTACTACTACTACTACTACTACTACTACTACTACTACTATGAAGAGACTGGACAGCCATTTGTCCAAAATGGTCTGGGGTTTCCTGCCTGAGCAGGGGGTTGGACTAGACGACCTCCCAAGGTCCCTTCCAACATCATTCTACTACTACTACTACTACTACTACTACTACTACTACTACTACTACTACTACTACTATGAAGAGACTGGACAGCCATTCGTCCAAAATGGGATAGGGTTTCCTGCCTGAGCAGGGGCTTGGACTAGATGACCTCCCAAGGTCCCTTCCAACACCATTATATTACTACTACTACTACTACTACTACTACTACTACTACTACTACTACTATGAAGAGACTGGACAGCCATTCGTCCAAAATGGGATAGGGTTTCCTGCGTGAGCAGGGGGTTGGACTAGATGACCTCCCAAGGTCCCTTCCAACATCATTCTACTACTACTACTACTACTACTACTACTACTACTACTACTACTACTACTACTACTACTACTATGAAGAGACTGGACAGCCATTCGTCCAAAATGGGATAGGGTTTCCTGCCTGAGCAGGGGGTTGGACTAGATGACCTCCCAAGGTCCCTTCCAACATCATTCTACTACTACTACTACTACTACTACTACTACTACTACTACTACTACTATTATTATTATTATTATTATTATTATTATTATTATTATTATTATTATGAGACTGGACAGCCATTCGTCCAAAATGGGATAGGGTTTCCTGCCTGAGCAGGGGGCTGGACTAGATGACCTCCCAAGGTCCCTTCCAACATTATTATTATTAATAATCATTATGAATTATTATTAATTATTAACTATTATTATTATTATTACCCCCTTCCAACTCTTGTTATCCTATGATTCCGTAAAGGGTCTCCGGCTTGAGCAGGGGGTTGGACTAGATGACCCTCCGAGGTCCCTCCCAACTCTGTCATTCCGTAAAGGGTCTCCTGCTCGAGCCTTGGATCCTCTTCGTTGCTCTTCTCCGAACTTTTCCCAAAAACTCTCCACGTCTTTTTTTGTGACGTGGGGACCCAAATTGGTTGCATTGTTCCGGGTGCGAGTCTCGCTAAGGCTTTACGAAGGGGGGCTCACACTTCGCGCGATCCGGATTCTAGACCTCTGTGTTTTTTGTTTTTTTTTTAAATGCGGGCTCTGTTTTCCTTGCTGTAAACATTTCCTTTCCCTCCCTCCCCTCCCTATTTTCCCTATTGTTTGCGTGTGTGTGTTTGTGTTGTGCGTTATAAACGAATAAAAAGAAAATCTCTTGTCTCAAAGTATTCAGCCAGCAGGTGGCAGTGTGTGTCCATTTGGTACAGTGTGTCATTCTTTCTCTCATTATATTTCTGTCATTCTTTCATTGTCCTTTTTCGCTCGTTCTGTGTTCTCTACACACACATACACACTGAGAGAGAGAGAGAGAGAGAGAGAGAGAGAGAGAGAGAGAGAGAGAGAGAGAGAGAGAGAGAGAGAGAGAGAGAGAGAGAGAGAGAGAGAGAGAGAGAGATACAGAGAGATGGATGGATGGATGGATGGACAAATATATAGAGAAAGAGGGAGATGGAGATGATAGAGATATGGATGAATGGCAAGAGAGATGATAGACAGGTGTATACAGAGAGAGAGAGAGAGATGGACGAATGAATGAATGAATGAATGGACAAGTATAAATAGAGAAAGATAGGGACATGGAGATGAAACAGATGATAGACATGGATGGATGAATGGGGAGAGGGAGATGAGAGAGAGAGAGAGAGATGAATGAATGAATGGACATAAATAGACAGAGAAAGGTAGATGGAGATGATAGAGATATGGATGAATGGAGAGAGAGGTGAGAGGTAGACAGGTGTATACAGAGAGAGAGAGAGATGGACGAATGAATGAATGGACAAGTATAAATAGAGAAACATAGGGACATGGAGATGAAACAGATGATAGACATATGGATGGATGGATGGGGAGAGGGAGATGAGAGAGAGAGAGAGAGATGAATGAATGAATGGACATAAATAGACAGAGAAAGGTAGATGGAGATGATAGATATATGGATGAATGGAGAGAGAGGTGAGAGGTAGACAGGTGTATACAGAGAGAGAGAGAGATGGACGAATGAATGAATGGACAAGTATAAATAGAGAAAGATTGGGACATGGAGATGAAACAGATGATAGACATATGGATGGATGGATGGGGAGAGGGAGATGAGAGAGAGAGAGAGAGAGATGAATGAATGAATGGACATAAATAGACAGAGAAAGGTAGATGGAGATGATAGATATATGGATGAATGGAGAGAGAGGTGAGAGGTAGACAGGTGTATACAGAGAGAGAGAGAGATGGACGAATGAATGAATGGACAAGTATAAATAGAGAAAGATTGGGACATGGAGATGAAACAGATGATAGACATATGGATGGATGGATGGGGAGAGGGAGATGAGAGAGAGAGAGATATGAATGAATGAATGAATGGACATAAATAGACAGAGAAAGGTAGATGGAGATGATAGAGATATGGATGAATGGAGAGAGAGGTGAGAAGTAGACAGGTGTATACAGAGAGAGAGAGAGATGGACGAATGAATGAATGGACAAGTATAAATAGAGAAAGATTGGGACATGGAGATGAAACAGATGATAGACATATGGATGGATGGATGGGGAGAGGGAGATGAGAGAGAGAGAGAGGGAGAGAGAGAGAGAAAGAGAGAGAGGGAAAGAGAGAGAGAGAGAAAGAGAGAGAGAGAGAGAGAGAGAGAGAGAATGAGAGAGAGAGAGAGAGAGAGAGAGCGCTCTATTTCTCCTCAAAAAGATTATTTTAGTTAAGTGCTGCTTCAGTTCATTGTTTAAATGTAAAAAAAGATGCTGAGACTCTAGAAAGACTGCAGAGAAGAGCAGCAAAGAGGATCAGGGGACTGGAGGCTAAAACCTATAAGGAACGGTTGCTGGAATTGGGTCTGTCTCGTTTAACGAAGAGAAGGACGAGGGGGGGACAGGGTAGCAGCCTTCCAGTATCTCAGGGGCTGCCCCAAAGAAGAGGCAGTCAAGGTCTTCTCCAAAGCGCCTGAAGGCAGGACGAGAAGCCACGGATGGAAACTCATCAAGGAGAGAAGCAAGCTAGAACTCAGGAGAAACTTCATGACAGTGAGACAAATTAACCAGTGGAACCACCTGCCTCCAGAAGTGGTGAATGCTCCAACGCTGGAAGTTTTAAAGAAGAGACTGGACATTCATTTGTCTGAAGTGGTCTATAGGGTTTCC
>JARGCV010000533.1:82500-128825 GCA_034064705.1 Bothrops alternatus
GCAACGGCCCGCGTCACGCATGTGTGGCACAGTGGCCCGCATTGTGCATGCACGGTGCTACCCCGCGAATGCGTGGTGCTGCCCCCTGCACCGGCCGAGGAAAAGGGGGAAAAAATGGCAGACTGCGTTGTTTGGCGATCCCTGCGAAACGGTCATTCGACCCCAAATGGGGTCGTGACCCATAGGTTGAGAACCACTGCCCTATACCTTTTCAGACAAGTGGCTGTCCTGTCTCCTCTTCAAAACCACCAGCGATGGAGCACTCACGACCTCTGGTGGCAAGCAGTTCCACTGGTTAATTGTCCTCGCTGTCCGGAAGTAGCCCACGGCTGGCTCCCGTTTTAAGGGATCGTCCACTAGGACTCCCAAGATCCCTCTCCCAGTTTTGTCCAGGACACATCGCCTGCGGATAGACGTTAGCCGGGGTGGGACCTTCGGTCCGGAATGCATAGCCAGACTACCAAACGTGGGGTTGATTTGCTCCCCCAAATCGAAGTCGGTGAACTATTTGAGAAATGGCTTCGAGAGTGATTTGACAAAAAGGAGGCGAGATCCCAACCGGGGTGGTGAAGCGAGGGTTGGAATTCTCAAGTTGGGGGCGCAGGTGCCCGGGCACCCCGGAAGCAAAACACGGCTCCTCCGGGGAGTGGGAGATCTGCCTTGGGAATCAATAGCTGCACAGCAATTCCCACGCCTCTCTCCTCTACTTTGGAGTTTGCGGTAGTTTGTAAACTGGGAAGGAGGATTCTCTGGCAACGGTCGGACAGAACCTGGATGTTTATATCTTTACATCTCTACCCCACGTCATTACAGCGAAGCAGTGGAAGTGATGAACCGGTGCCTGGAGGCTGTTGGGGTCTGGATGGGTGCCAACAGGCTCAGACTCAATCCCGACAAGACGGAGTGGCTATGGGCTCTGCCTCCCAAGGACAATTCCAACTGTCCGTCCATCACCCTGGGGGGGGAGAAGTTTTGTCCCCCTCGGAGAGGGTTCGCAACTTGGGTGTCCTCCTCGATCCACAGCTAAGTCTAGAACATCATTTTTCGGCTGTGGCGAGGGGGACATTCGCCCAGGTTCGCCTGGTGCGCCAGTTGCGGCCCTATTTGGACCGGGAGTCACTCCTCACGGTCACCCATGCCCTTGTCACCTCGAGATTCGACTACTGTAATGCTCTCTACATGGGGCAACCTTTGAAGAATGTCCGGAGACTGCAAGTAGTCCAGAATGCGGCCGCGCGAGCCGTCTTGGGTCTCCCAAGACAGGCTCATATCACTCCAGCTCTCCGCGAGCTGCACTGGCTACCAATTGGTCTCCGAACACAATTCAAAGTTATGACCTATAAAGCCCTTTATGGCAATGGACCAGGATACTTGCGGGACCGTCTTCTGCCTCATGAATCCCAGCGACCGGTTACGGCACATAGGGTTGGCCTCCTACGGGTCCCGTCTGTTCGGCAATGTCATCTGGCGGGGCCTAGGGCCAGGGCCTTCTCCGTGGCTGCCCCAGCCCTCTGGAATCAGCTTCCCTCAGAGGTTCGTACTGCTTCCTCCCTCCTAGCTTTCCGGAAACTGTTGAAGACGCATTTATGCCGACAGGCTTGGGGCGTATGAGCTGTGCTCTGCCCCTGGGCCCTAGGAAGGTCCCTCCATCACCGACTGTGAGTTGACTGGGATTGTATGTTGTATGAAAGTTATGAATTTTATTGCATTGTTGTTGTGAGCCGCCCTGAGTCCTAGGAGAAGGGCGGCATATAAGTTCAATAAATAAATAGATAGATAGATAGATAGATAGATAGATAGATAGATAGATAGATAGATAGATAGATAGATAGATAAATAAATGTTTCCATTGTCCCACCTCTCTGGAGCTCCTCCGTCCAGCTGCAGTTGTTCTGAAACAATGCATTCAATTCAGGCCCCTGTTTTCATCTCTTCCCTGCAGGCGTCACCCTTTGGGACTACTGCTCTCTTCAGAAGGACTTGACCATCAGGCCTCAGCCCAATACAGATTCGGAAATCACTGCGTCCGACACCATCGATAACAAGGCCTCCGCCCTGGACATCTCAGCATCGCTCAAGGCCAGTTTCCTGGCGGGGCTGGTTGACGTAGGAGGCTCGGCCAAGTATCTTCGCGACACCAAGAAGTCCAAGCAACAGGCCCGAGTCACCGTCCAGTACAAAACCACCACCAGGTACGAGCAGCTGACCATGAGCCATCTAGGAATCCAGAATGTCTCTTACCCGGCGGTCTTCGAGCACGGCACGGCCACCCACATGGTCACCGCCATCCTCTACGGTGCCCAGGCTTTCTTCGTGTTCGACCGAGACGTTTCTTCAGGGGAGACGGTAAAAGATATACAAGGAAGTCTCCAGGCTACACTCACCAAGGAAATATCTATCGGAGGAGAAGCAAAGGTCAAATACAACGAGGAGGAGAAAGAGAACGCTCGGAAGTTCAAGTGCAAGTTCCATGGAGACTTTTCTCTGGAGAGAAATCCAGTGACTTTCCAAGATGCCATCAAAGTTTACGAAACTCTCCCCAAAACGTTAGGGAAAGATGGGGAGAAGGCTGTGCCGATGAAGGTCTGGCTCTACCCGCTCACCAAACTGGACAGCGGAGCAGCGAAGATGGTCCGTGAGATCAGCCTAGCGTTGACCTTTGAAACTCAAAAAGTCCTGCAGGACCTCAGTGAAACAGAGATGCTAAGCAACGATCTAGCCAACCATCCCATTGCTGAGGAATTCCCGGAGATCAAGAGGAAGATCCAGCAGTTCAATGATCTGTGCAAACAACACAGGCAGACCTTCCAGAAACAGCTGGCCAGAGTGTTGCCTTCCATCCGGGGAGGAGGGCAGGAGGAAGGGACCCTGGTGGACATCTTGACGTCCGTCAACCAGTCGCCCTTCCACAGCCAAAGACTCCACGAATTTCTGGACGCCAAGGAAAGTGAAATTAACATGGTCAGATCTTATCTGACCATTCTAAGTGAAATACAAATTATCTCATCCAAGAAGAAGCTGGAAGAGATAGTTCTCCACCCCGAGAATGTATACGTCGTCTCCTTTACATTGACTTCTTTACACGAAGAGGAGTCGTTTCTGTTGAGCTTACAGGACTGGCTTCAGGAGCAGTTCTTGCCAGGATCAGCTAAGTCCACAAGGTCCACTCCTGGGGTGAAGAAAGGCATGGAATGGTTTGAGGACCAGGAGAAGACCTACAAGGCTCGCCGAACTGCCAAATCCATCAAAAACTTTTTCAGCATCAACCGATCAAATGAGAACGTCCGCTTTGTTGTGGTCTCACTCCCAGATGTGGACACACCTGGAGCCTCGATATACCTTTATGAAGATGGAGAGCTGGTCAGCAAGAACTTTGAGTTGCCCTCAAAACCTCTCCCTTTCCTGATTGATGAAGTGAGTCATAACAGCGTTCAGCTGAGGTTTCAGCCAGCGGAACATGGGAAGGCTACAATCTCCAGCTATCTGGTAGAGTACAAGATTACAGGAGAAGAAAACTGGAAGACCGTGAGGACAGAGGACGCCGGGGAGAGGTTCCTTCTGAAAGATCTGCCTCCAAACACAGAGTACCAGTTCCAGTACGCTGCTTGTTGCAAGCCAGGCCGTAGTAACTTTAGCGAACGGAGCCCACTCATTAAGACCCTTCCCATCGGCCCTCCTGAGCAATTAAGAAAGGTCACTGCAGCATCTTCTGTCATCACTGTCACCTGGATGAGTCCCAGCATCGTTGCCTCAGGAGTTGTGGTCAAGGAGTACAAAGTGGAGTACAGAACGGTGGAGGTTGAAGGTGGAAATGACCAGTGGAGTGAAGAAAGGACCTGGAGAAAAACAGAATTTTACCCCATCGAAGGTCTGAAGCCTCAGGTAGCATATAGAGTACGGGTGTCCGCCATATGTGATAATGGAGTGCTCAGTGTCCCCAGTGAGGAGGTGAAGGTCTCCACATCACTGGAGGAAGAAGACACAGAAAACGTAGCCCACCAGTTCCTTCAGGAAAGCTCCCTGGTGCAGGACAGACAGCCTTTAGTGTTCCAACTTCCTCTGGAGGAAGTCACATATCCTTCCGTACCCTGTTCCACCTACCAGCTTGGAGAGGAGAACAAGGAAGTGCCCAACAAAGCGATCCTGGTGATGGGTGCAACAGAGTCTGGGAAAATTGCTCTGATCAACGGGATGATCAATTATATCCTGGGTGTCCAGTGGGAACATCATTTCCGATTCAGACTGATCGATGAAACCACTTGGAGAAAGAAAGCCGGAAGAAAGATATTCGAATGCAAAGCGTGCATGGTGCACCATCGGAAGGGTTTCCGAATTCCCTGTTCTCTTACAATACTTGACCCAACATCTGCAGAGCAGAAGATGGTTGAGCAGCAGATCCGAGATAATTTGAATGTTGACTGTTTCGATGCTATCTGTTTTGTGACCCAAGCTGTCGTTGCCCAGAAATCCATATTTGATACTATGCTCTCCATGTTGGGGAAAGACCTAAAGGATAGCCTCCAACCCCCAATCGCCTGTTCAGATGGGGGGACTCGGGATGACTCGGGAATCCCTCTGCCCTTCAGAATTATCTTCTCCAGTCTTTTGGCTAACCATCTTCAAGAAAGCGGCAGAAGCCATCGCGATGCTGAAATGTTCTGGAAATTGAGCACGGAGAGCATGAAGAATTTCTTTGACTCGTTAAACATGCCGGAAACGAAAATTATAACCTGGACCTTGGAGGTCCCGAAAGAACATCAGTAGGTTGAAGCTTCTCATAGAAATCCTCCCCCAAGACTTCCGGTTCCGGAGGCAACGCCTTCGGACATACGGGGGGAAGCTTCTCCCTGCTGTCTGGTTTCCCTTCGTCGGAAGACCCTGGAAAGGGTCAAAAGTCGCCCTGCAGGGGCAGCCACCGTTGGGGAGGACCCTTGCAAGATCGCGGAAGGACAGTAGCCCTTCCGTTTGATCCGAGGCAGCTCCTTAAGACCGACGAAGAAAAGATCAGCCATTAACATTGCCGATCACTTAGTCGCACCAGCCGAAAGTCCCAATAACAGCTAAGCATACGAAGCAGGAGTGGAGGATTTAGGTGAGATCCTTTTTTACCTCTCTTTTTCCCTAATTACCTTCCTGTGAAAGCCTTTTGAAATTCGTTCCCCCGCTCTCAATTCAGCAGCATTTGCATACGTGGGATTTTACAGCTTGGAAAGAAAAGGAAAGAACTACTAATTTCAACAACCAAATAATTGGATCTTTATTTTGTGGATACCTTGGGGTATTTTTTTATAGAGACGTCGCAATTTTTTTAACTTCTTTAACTTTCGGCATTTGGGAAAAGATTTTGTGGTCTGCTGGGGACATCTTGCGGCAAAATTTGGCACAGCAACTGGAATTTCTTTTCAATTGTGCTTGTTGATTACTTTGATTTGTCCTTCATACTATCAAAAAAGATAAGATGTAGAAACATCGGTGGTGACCATAATTCTTACAAATTGTGGAGGTGGACAACAGCTGAGTCTTATTAAACATAGCCTCCACTAAAGGACTATCTTTAATCACCATGGAAATGGATGAATCCTATCCACAACTTAATTACAAACTTATCCTTGAAAAAAATCTGTGAAGCAACAGAGCTAATCATTTCAGGAGTGAAAGCCAAAGACATTTTTACAAAACTATAAATTGAACCTCAGACTCAAACTGATCCACCTATAACCCCAAAAATAATAGAAATGAACAATTTAACATTAAAGAAGACTTCATACAACATGCACAACTGGCTGAGATGACTTTAACTACAGCACCTGTAACTCCAAAAGAAGAGAACTTAGACATTTTAGATAACCAAACAACAACAACACTGGATATGACTCTCTATTCTACTCAGATGAAATCACAAGAAGAAGAGGACCAGAGCAGTGAACCGACTATAAATACCCTAAACCAAACAAGGAGATTTGAATTATTAGGGCAGCAACTTAACAATGACAAAGGGCCCAGTTCTTTTGAAAGACTGATAACTGGACGTTCTCCCTTGATTCAAACAACAGGTGTAGGAATAAGGGGAGATACATCCAAAGTTTTAGAGGCACTGGCATGGAAACCTATTTGGCACAAAAGGAAAGCCAGAGTCAGATTTAAAAATGGGATTTAGAAATCTACTTAATGGGCAAAGCAGCTTTTTAGAGATAATGTTTTTTTTATAGTTAGCACATAGATTTATAATGGGAGTTAAAATTAACTGTTAGACCATAACTTTAATTGTTATATGGAAATAGATTTGTGATAATGAAAGATATGTTGTTATTAAACGAGGCGTTATTAGAATGAGAATTAGAATATATTTGTCTATAAAGAAGGTAAATACTTCAAGCATCCATTATGGAAACTTTGTTGTGTGTGTGAGAGAGAGACAAATACAGATACAAGAGATAGTGGGAAGTTGCTATGTCCCCAATTGGTGCATCAGAGGAAATTGGAGCCACTGGAGATGGCTGGTGTGGAAATACTGTAGTCAATGTCACGATGACGCCAGACACCTTTAATAAGATTCATGTTCAAAGTGTCACCAGATGTTTGTCTCAATCAGTCCAAGAATAAATCCTTTTATGAGGCTTTATCTGAATTGGAGTAGATACGATCCGCAACATCAGTGGTTCCATTTCACTGAGGGCCACATCAGCATTGCGGTTGCCCTGGGAGGGGGGGCAGGTGGGTGTGGCCAGAGTGCAGCCTACTGGGTGGCCAGGGATGGAGTGGGTATGGCCTACTGGGTGGGCGTGGCCAGTTCTACATCATTCGCATCAAGGATGCCTACGGGGGCCTGGGCAGGAGTGGGGACAGATTTGAGGGTCTCTGGCAGAAGAGGGTGGGGTCCACCGGGGCAAGTGCCAAGATGGCCACCACAAAGTTGTACATTGGCTCCCGGCCGGCCCGGGCCAGGGCCAAGGCAGCGGGGGCCGTTCCCTCACTGTTTCCAGGATGGCTTCACGGGCCACATGAAACCACTTCGCGGGCCGCATCCGGCCCCCGGGCCTTGTTTGACATGTCTGCTTTGGAGATTGTGAACAATGGCCAGGATGCAGGATCAGAAAGACATAATAGCGTTGTTAATGCCTAGTGCGGGAAATAACATGTATTATTGTTGGGAACACAAATGTTTCCAATATATGAACACGAGGAGAGTCGGATAGTGTTACCTTGCCAAGTTGCTCCCGGTAATGGAGGAGCAGGATGAGACACATACATTCACACCAGAACATCCCAGGTATTTGTTAAATGTGAAGGAAAAAGATCATTTGTTTCCAGCTGAAGACCGACGGTGGACTTCAGCCCCTTCGTTTACAGGACAGGGATGGGAAATGATGAAAAGAATAAATGATTTACACCAATATTACGGATGAAATCATAAACATCTCAAAGTGATGTAATCTTATTAAGGGAAGAATTAAAAATAGTGAGGACTCCCTTGTTAAGACAACAATTAGAAATAGAGAGCCTAGCAGCTGCTGTGAGTGGACTACGTGCAGAGCGACTTGATTATAGTTGTTGCACTTGGATACATAATATTAGCGAAGAAGTATCTGATTATTCTGAATTAATTGAAAAACCTCATGAACAAGTAAATAAATTACAAGAAATGGCTGGGGCCCTAGGGCGGGATGGTTGGAATCCCTTGAGAGGACACCGTGTTGGATCCCTAACTTGGCCGGATGGGTAAAACAATGAACAATGTTGGGAACGCCTTGGTCTCTTCAGCCTTGAAAGACGGCGTTTGAGGGGTGACTTGATCGAAGTGTATAAAATCATGCCTGGGATAGAAAAGGTGGATAGAGAAAAATTCTTTTCTCTATCACACAATACCCGGACAAGGGGGCACTCCCTAAAGCTCACAGCTAAGAAAGTGAGGACAAATAAAGGGAAATATTTCTTCACCCAGAGGGTCGTTGAGTTATGGAATTCACTTCCAGAAGGGGTCGTGACAGCTGTCAGCCTTGACAGCTTCAAGGCAGGGCTAGATAGATTCATGGATGCCAAGTGTATCGGTGGTTATTAAAACGGATGTCCATGTGCCGCCTCTATGTTGGTTGAGGCAGGCAGGATTCCCTTGAGTCCCATTTGTTGGGGGTCAAGGGAAAGGGAGGGTTTTGCCTTCTCTTTCTGCTCAAGATCCCCATGTACAATTGGTGGGCCACTGGGTGACACAGAATGCTGGACTCGATGGGCTTTGGCCCGATTCAGCATGGCTCTTCTTATGTTCTTA
The DNA here is from genome assembly GCA_034064705.1 of Bothrops alternatus. Classification (NCBI taxonomy): domain Eukaryota; kingdom Metazoa; phylum Chordata; class Lepidosauria; order Squamata; family Viperidae; genus Bothrops; species Bothrops alternatus. Next base: position 90,767 of record JARGCV010000533.1, read on the forward strand.
TGTTCTTAATTTTAATATTGATAACTGGAATGGTGGTTTGTTGTTGTATGCACCTTGGACCAATGAGGATATTGCTTGGTCGGATGGCTGCAGTGTTAATAGAAGGGGAACTCATCAAATTTGCAGATGACACTAAGCTGGCAGGAATAAACAATACCCCAGAAGACGAAACGTGAAGAATGGGCTCGATCCAACAAAATGAGTTTCAGTGGGGAGAAAAGCTAAGTCTTACACTTAGGCAGGAAAAACCAAAGGTACAAGCACAGATTGGGCGAGGCCTGGCTTAAAAACAGCCACTGGGAGAGGGACCTTGGAGTCCGAGTGGACGATCACTTAACCCTGAGCCAGCCATGTGCGGCAGCATCCAAGAAAGCAACTACAATCCTGGGTTGTATAAACAGAGGCTGAGAATCAAAATCACGTGAAGTCTTAGTACCGCTTTATAAAACCCTAGTGAGGCCACATCTGGAATGCCGCAGCCAAATTTGGTGCCCATACCACAAAGTAGTCCAGAATGCGGCCGTGCGAGCCGTCTTGGGTCTCCCAAGACATGCTCATATCACTCCAGCCCTCCGTGAGCTGCACTGGCTACCAATTGGTCTCCGAACACAAATCAAAGTGTTGGTTATGACCTATAAAGCCCTTCATGGCAATGGACCAGGATACTTGCAGGACCGTCTTCTGCTTCATGAATTCCAGCGACTGGTTAGGGCGCATAGGGTTGGCCTCCTACGAGTCCCGTCTGTTAGACAGTGTCGTCTGGTGGGGCCTAGGGCCAGGGCCTTCTCCGTTGCTGCTCCAGCCCTCTGGAACCAGCTTCCCTCAGAGGTTCGCACTGCTCCCTCCCTCCTACGGTAGCTTTCCGGAAAGTGCTGAAGACGCATCTATGCTGACAGGCTTGGGGCATGTGAGCTGAGCTCTGCCCCTCGGCCCTAAGAGTGTCCCTCCATCAGCGACTGCGAATTGATTGTGTTTGTATGTGGTATGAATGTGGTTAATTTTAAAATTGTTATTGTATTCTTGTTGTGAGCTGCCCTGGGTCTTCGGAGAAGGGCGGCATATAAGTATGAATAAACTAAACAAAACAAAACTAAAAAAGATGTTGAGAGTTTGGAAAAAAATCAGAGAAGAGCAACTAAGCCTGGAGACGAAAACATACGAAGAATGGCTGCGGGACTTGGGTTTGGCTGGTCTAAAGAAAAGAAAAAATAGGGGAGACAGGAGAGCAGCGTTCCGGTATCTGAGGGTCTGCCCCAAATAAGAGGGGGGGAGGTGTCACGTTATTCTCCACAGCACCTGAAGGCAGGACAAGAAACAACGGTTGGAAACTGGCCAAAAGAGAGAAGCAAGCTGGAATTCAGGAGAAATTTCCGGACAGGGAGGGCAATCGACCGGTGGGACTGCTTGCCACCAGAAATCGTGGGCGCTCCATCGCTGGAGGTTTTTTTTTTAAGGAGGCTGGACAACCAGCTGTCTGGGTTGGTATTCTCCTGCTTGAGCAGGGGGCTGGACTAGAGGGCCTCCAAGGTCCCTTCCAGCTCTATTTTACTGACTGACTGACGGACGGACGGACTGACTAGACCAGCGGTTCTCAACCTACGGGTCGCGACCCCATTTGGGGTCGAACGACCGTTTCGCGGGGGGTTGCCGGACACCGCGGTCCGCCATTTTTGTTTTTTGTTTTTATTTGTTTTTGTCGCGCGGATCGGCCCGTCGTGGTCCACCATTTTGGGTTTTTTTTGTTTTTTTTGTTTTTTTTTTTTTAATTTTTTTTATTAGATTTTTTAAAAACTTTTAACAATTATAACATAATACGGTAACAAATTAACTCAACTGAAAACAAACAAATTACATATTAAGAAAACAATACAAATAGCTGCTCGGAACCCCCCTCCACAACACCCTCCAGCAACCCACTCCTCTTCTACTTTCTCTTCTCCTCCTCACCATCCGAAGCGCTAACTAAAATTCTCCCGAGCATCCTACAAAAATTATCTAATCCCTTAAACCCCCAACTACAGTTGAGAAACATAAACTAATATATATTATCTCCCTCCCCCCTCCCCCCCAGGCTTCCCAGAATGAATACAGGGTAAAAACGCAAGAAACCCCACTAAACTACTATGTTAAACTAGTTGACGTAAACTGGTTTTTTTTTGTCGCGTGCGCCGCGCATGCGTGGTTCAGGCCATCGTGCGTGCGCCACGCATGCACGGATCGGCCTGTCGCGGTCCGCCATTTTTGTTTTTTTTGTCACGCGCGCCGCGCATGTGCAGTTCGGGCCATCGCGCGCGTGCCGCGCATGCACGGTTCGGCCCATCGCGGTCTGCCATTTTGGTTTTTTTGTCGCGCGCGCCGCGCATGCGCGGTTCAGGCTGTTGCGCGCGCCACGCATGCGCGGTTCAGGCTGTCACACGCACACCGCGCATGCGCGGTTCAGGCCGTCGCGGTCTGCCATTTTGGTTTTTTTGTTTTTGTTTTTCGTTGCGCGCGCGCCGCACATGCGCGGATCGGCCCGGCGCGCGCCTCGGGGTTGCGCCGCACATGGGCGGCGCAAGTGGGGTCTCAACCTGAAAAAGGTTGAGAACCACTGGACTAGACTGACTGACTGACTGACACTGACTGACTGACTCCAGAATGGCTTCCAGAGGCTTCCCCTCAAAATAGGAATACAGGTGTTGTTTTTTTTTAACAAAAAACACGAAAACACCCAATCACCTCACAGGCAACCACTAGGCCCCACAGCCTTGCCCAGCAGAAGGCCCAGTTGCAGAATAGGGTCCAGAAGAGGGAGGGGGGAATCACGTGGCCCGTTGGGGGGAGGACCACCCTCCCTTTCCTCCCCCTCCCCCCAACTCTGTGAAGCTCCTTCCCTTCAGCAGCCGCTTCAGGGAAAAGGTCGTCAGGTTGAGGCAGGCCACGCCCACGTACAGCTGATTGGCCGGAGAGGGCCGGCGCGCCTGCCTGAGGCGATCTGCGCTGGGATTGGTCGCTCTGGGTGTGGCGGGCGAGAGGGACCTGTCCCTTTCTTTTCCCGCCTTTTTTCCCCTCCCCCCTCTCTCCCGCCCGCCCTTTTGTGCTCCGTCCGTTTACCTCAGGATTTCTTCCTTAAAAATAGTCTTCTTGAGGAAAAACAGAGGTGTGTGTGTGTGTGCGCGCGCGCACGTGGAGAGAGAGAGAAAAAATGAGCGAAAGAATGACACGGAATAAGAAGAGAGTGACAGAATTAGAAGAGAGTGTGAGAATGAGAGGCAGAGAGACGGAATGAGAGAAGGAATGACAGAATTAGAAGAGAATGAGAGAAAGAATGGCAGAATGAGAAGACAGACTGAGAGAAAGAATGACGGAATTAGAAGGGATAGAGTGAGAAAAGGAAGGGAGAGAATGAGAAATAGAATGAAAGAAAGAATGACACAGATAGAATTAGAAGAGAGAGAAAGGATGTGAAAGAATGATACAGTGAGAAAGAGAATGAGAAAGCAAAAGAATGAAGATAAAGGGAGAGAATGAGAAAGAATGAGTGAGAAAGAATTAGAATAGAGAGGAAGAGAAAGGGACAGAATTAGAAGACCGAATGAGAAAGAATGAGACAGAATTAGAGGGAGAGAATGAGAAGAGGAAGGGAGAGAATGAGAAATAGAATGAAAGAATGACACAGACAGAATTAGAAGGGGAGAGAGAAAGGATATGAAAGAATGATACAGTGAGAAAGAATGAGAAAGAAAAAGAATGAAGATAAAGGTAGAGAATGAGTGAGAAAGAATTAGAATAGAGAGGAAGAGAAAGGGACAGAATTAGAAGACAGAATGAGAAAGAATGACACAGAATTAGGGAGAGAATGAGAAGAGAAAGGGAGAGAATGAAAAAGAATGACAATTAGAAAAGAGAAACGGTATAAAAGAATGAAAGAAAGGGAGAAAGGGACAGAATGAGAAAGGGCAAGAAGAGAAAATAAGAAAGAATTAGAGGGAGAATGAGAAAGAATGACAGAATGGGAACGGGAGATTGAGGGAATGAGAAGAGAAAGGGGGAGAGAATAAGGGAAAAAGAAAGAAAGGGAGAGAATGAGAAAGAAAAAGAATGAAGATAAAAGGAGAGAATGAGAAGGAATGAGTGAGAAAGAATTAGAATAGAGAGGAAGACAAAGGGACAGAATTAGAAGACAATGAGAAAGAATGACACAGAATTAGAGGGAGAGAATGAGAAGAGAAAGGGAAAGAATGAGAAATAGAATGAAAGAAAGAATGACACAGACAGAAATAGAAGGGGAGAGAGAAAGGATATGAAAGAATGATACAGTGAGAAAGAATGGGAAAGAAAAAGAATGAAAGAATGAAGATAAAGGGAGAGAATGAGTGAGAAAGAATTAGAATAGAGAGGAAGAGAAAGGGACAGAATTAGAAGACAGAAAGAGAAAGAATGACACAATTAGAAAAGAGAAACGGTATAAAAGAATGAAAGAAAGGGAGAAAGGGACAGAACGAGAAAGGGCGAGAAGAGAAAATGAGAAAGAATTAGAGGGAGAATGAGAAAGAACGACAGAATGGGAAAGGGAGAATGAGGGAATGAGAAGAGAAAGGGGGAGAGAATAAGGGAAAGAGAAAGGGAGAGAATGAGAAAGAAAGAACGAGAAAAAAGGAAAAAGGGAGAGAATGAGAAGAGAGAGATTTGTGCTTGTCCTTTAATGCTTCTGTCTGAAATCTAAGAAAGACCCAGAGAAAACCATGCAAAGTCTTTGCAAGAAGAGAAGCAGAAAATGTTTTCCATAAGTGACTTCACAACCACACAGCAGAGGGGAGCAAATCCCGCTCTCGGTTCTTCCTTGTTCTATAGCAGGGGTGTCCAAATCCAGCAACTTTGGGACTTGTGGACTTCCAGCATTCCACAGCCAGCCCTGGAGGAGAAGCACCTCTATGGAGCAGGGTTTTTTTTCAAACTTCCCAACAGCAAGAACAACCCGTGGAACAGCCTGCCACCAGAAGTGGGTGCTCCAACACTGGAGGTTTTTAAGAAGAGACTGGACGGCCACTTGTCTGAAACGGTCAAGGGTCTCCTGCTTGAGCGGGGGGCGGGGGGCGGGGCTGGGCTAGATGACCTTCAAGTTCCCTTGCAACTGTGTTATTCCATAATCCTTGAGCGGGAGGCGGGGGGGTTGGACTAGATGACCTCTGAGGTCCCTTCCAACTCTGTCATTCTCTGAGTCTGCAAGGGTCTCCTGCTTGAGCGGGGGGGGGGCTGGGCTAGATGACCTTCAAGTTCCCTTGCAACTGTGTTATTCCCTAATCCTTGAGCGGGGGAGGGGGGGCTGGGCTAGATGACCTTCAAGGTCCCTTGAAACTCTGTTATTCCATAATCCTTGAGCGGGGCGGGGCAGGTTGGACTAGATGACCTCTGAGGTCCCTTCCAACTCTGTCATTCTCTGAGTCTGCAAGGGCCTCCTGCTTGAGCGGGGGAGGGGGGGCTGGGCTAGATGACCTTCAAGGTCCCTTGTAACTGTTATTCCATAATCCTTGAGTGGGGGGTGGACTAGATGACCTCTGAGGTCCCTTCCAACTCTGTCATTCTCTGAGTCTGCAAGGGCCTCCTGCTTGAGCGGGGGGGGGCTGGGCTAGATGACCTTCAAGTTCCCTTGCAACTGTGTTATTCCATAATCCTTGAGTGGGGCGGGGGGGCTGGGCTAGATGACCTTCAAGGTCCCTTGCAACTGTGTTATTCCCTAATCCTTGAGCGGGGGGGCGGGGGGTGGACTAGATGACCTCTGAGGTCCCTTCCAACTCTGTCATTCTCTGGGTCTGCAAGGGTCTCCTGCTTGAGCGGGGGGCGGGGGCTGGGCTAGATGACCTTCAAGTTCCCTTGCAACTGTGTTATTCCATAATCCTTGAGTGGGGGGTTGGACTAGATGACCTCCCAGGTCCCTTCCAGCTCTGTTCTGATCGATTTGAGGTCTTTCTCGAGGTCGGCTTGCATCGTCTCAGCGTCGGCAGGCATCGGCCCTGATGATGTTTCTCCTCGGCTTTTACTCCAAGGTCGACTGGGGCGCACCTGGCCTTCCTCCTCCCGCGAGGGGAAGTCGGAAAGAGGAAGTGGCAAAGGGAAAGCCGCCAGCGCAGCTGAAGCCTTTCCGAGAAATCTCCGTGGATCCTGGAAAGCGAAAGGGGCGCTGGACGTTAACGCAAGGAAGCCGGCTTGACCGAGGGGGTCAGCAAAGAGATCCTGGCCTGTCTGCGGGACAGACACCCCGTCTAGGATTCCCTGCGCCTGGGGCCTGCAGACAAAAGGGGGGGGGTCAGTCTTTATTTATTTCTTTGTTGGATTTATATGCCGCTCCTCTCCAACGATCCGGCGGCGGAAGTGTAAAATGAGATACTTGCTCCTCGTTGGATCTGCTGAGCTTCTCCGAGAGCTTTGACGCTCCTCCGGGTCACTCAGAGCTTGGCGAAGTTTCTAAGAACCCTTCGCTTCCCACCCCGCTTGTGGACCACGTGAACATAAGAACATCAGAAGAGCCCTGCTGAATCAGGCCAAAGCCCATCGAGTCCAGCATTCTGTGTCACACAGTGGCCCACCAATTGTACATGGGGATCTTGAGCAGAAGGAGAAGGCCAAACCCTCCCTTTCCCTGGACCCCCAACAAATGGTACCCAAGGGAATCCTGCCTGCCTCAACCAACATAGAGGCGGCACATGGACATCCCTTTTAATAACCACCGATACACTTTGCATCCATGAATCTATCTAGCCCTGCCTTGAAGCTGTCAAGGCTGACAGCTGTCACGACCCCTTCAGGAAGTGAATTCCATAAACCAACGACCCTCTGGGTGAAGAAATATTTCCCTTTATTTGTCCTCACTTTCTTAGCTATGAGCTTTAGGGAGGGCCCCCTTGTCCTGGTATTGGGTGAAGAAATATTTCCCTTTATTTGTCCTCACTTTCTTACATACGAGCTTTAGGGAGTGCCCCCGTGTCCTGGTAGTGTGTGATAGAGAAAAGAATTTTGCAGCCAAGCATTGCTGCCTGTTTACAACCGTTGTGTAACCTCTGGACTCGGTTCCCAGAAGTGAAAGCTCCACACAGCAGTTAGAAGGACGGGAGGTTACCGGCAGAGAAGCAGCCAAGGAGAGCAGCGGATCCACTGGCCATCGAGGGCAGAGGGGGGGGGAATTCCTGATCCCTCCAACCAGGTGAGACTCTTCCACCCCCAAAGCGCCAAGACGCACCCCCCCACACACCGGAGTTGGCATTGCTGTGTTGACAGAGAGGAACTGGGCGAGGGCAGGGCATCTGGTGGAAAGCAAGTCAAGGAGGTGCTCCATTGAATGAGCACAAGTGGTCCCTCATCTGGAGGGGCAGGGATTGGGTTTGGTCAGTCTAGAGAAAAGGAGGACTCGGGGGGGGGGGCATGACAGCAACATTCCAGTATTTGAGGGGGGGCTGCCCTAAAGAAGAGGGGGGTGGTGGTCAACCTATTCTCCAAAAGCAGAACAAGAAACCAGGGAATCTAAATCAAGGAGAGAATGCAGCCGAGAACGAAGGAGAAACTGCCTCACCGTGAGGACAACGAACCGGTGGAACTGCTTGCCACTAGAAGTTGTGGGTGCTCCGTCACTGCCGGCTTTTAAGAAGAGACTGTCTGAAATGGTGGAGGGTTCTCCTGCTTGAGCAGGGGGCTGGGCTGGAAGACCTCCAGGGTCCCGTTCCAGCTGTCCTCTGATGGATCGGATGGGAGGGACGGTTCAGAGGTTCGGGATCCCGTCTTTCTTGTTAGCAGAGGAGGGAGGGGGAGGGAACAGCAGGGGACTTGGCCACAAGAGTGACCCAGAGTCACCTGTGTTGTTGTTGTTGTTGTGTGTGGGGGGGATATTCCAGGTCATTTGGGGAGGGGGGGTCTTGCTGCTTCTCTGACGTTTCTGAGGAGTCCTGTCAGCGCCAACATTCCCCGGAAGGGGAAAAGGCGTGTGAGATGTAGAAACCCCAAATGTTGATGCTCACAATACGAAGACAAGTCTTGCTTTAACCAAACCGAGGTTTATTGGAGGGTAACACCAACAGAATCAAAGAGAGAAAGAAAAAAAGGAGAGCAGACAGGAGCGTTTTTTGCAAACGCGGCCCCCCTGCATCCTTCCCGACGGATTGGGTTCCAGGAGCGCGCTGGCCTGCTTTTCAAGATCGGCCTTTTATACCCCTGCGATGCGTGCCGCCTCTAAGAAGCTCTTCCACCTTTTTTTTATATATATATTTTTTTTAATTATTAGATATCCGTTTGTACATGTAAACAATGAAAAGTTCAAGTTAAATCTGGCTTATAGTTAAATCTGGACATACGGAGTGAAGAATGTTTACAAATTTAAATCGATTGTATTAAGTTGGATAGCAGTTAACTTGAATTTTCCCCCTGGTTTACATGTACAAATGTGTATCTATCGATTAATGGAAGATATATATTAAATAGACTAAGAATGTACTTGTTGAAGGGATGGGTATATTGACGTGAAAAATATTAATTTTAATAAGATGACTTGTTTGTTTGATGTCCAATGGACTGATCTGAAAAGATAGTTAAACTTGGACATAACGGAGTGAAGAAGAAGCTCTTCCATCTTTATAGATGTACTTTGAAGTTGTCCTTAAGAGTCATCCTGACCCAGTATATACAAGGGAAATGTCAATCTAAGAAATTGAATTTAGCATATAATTAAATACTTATATGTTGGGCTGAAAAATATAGTTAAATTTTCAATAGGACTTATATAATAATTTGGTGTAGTTTAGTGGGTTTCCTTGTGTTTTTTACCCTGTATTCACTTTGGGAAGTCGGGGGTGGGTGGGGGGTGTTTATAATTTCCTCAACTGTAACATGGTATTGGTATTACATAAGAATGATATGGTTGCTCGGGCGGCACCCTGGCACCACATGTGGAGGGGATGGAGACCGAGGAGTGAAGGCCAGAGGGAAGTAGGGAGGCGGTAGGAGGAGGGAGGAGAGAGAGGGAGGTAGAGAGGGTGGGGGGATAGAAATTGAGATAGGGAGGAAGGAAGAGGGGGATGTGGTGGTGGGGAGTGCCGTCGACCAATACCCATAGCTATTTTAACTATTTTAGCTAAGTTTTTATGCTTTGTTTTTGTATTGCAAAAAGTTGTAAACGAGTGTATTCAGTTGAGTCGTTTTTAAATTGATTTTTTGTTACATTTATAATTATAAAGTTAATAAAAATTTCTACAAACAAAAAAAAAAGAGTCATCCTGACCCCTTCCACCCCTCTGCTGTTATCTTGTTTATTTGTAATTTTCAAAATACCGGTAGTAGGATTTCTACCTCCAAGTGTAAGTTCCTGTGTCTGGAGGATTATTTTTTTTAGGCAGGACATAGTAAACATTGGTGTCATAATGAATTATCTTTGCTGATTACCATTTGTAGTCACTTTTACCTGGGCAGGAGAACAGTAAACATTCCTGTTGCGTAGATTGGCTTTACATTGTTATGTTTGCGTTGCAGTGTTAGCCTTTGCACTAAAGAGACAGTTTTGTATAATGGCACTACATTTCTACAATTCTGAAAAGAGTAACTTTCGTTTCCTTCAGGAGGAAGTTTGGAGACCTGTGCCTGTGTGTGTGTTTGTGTGTGTGTTGCAGGGGCAATTCTCAACTGGTTTTTATGCCCCCTCCCCCTAATAAAAGAACTTGGAGATATTTTTTAGGGGAAGTCATTAAGTCAGTGGTTCTCAACCTTTTTCAGGTTGAGACCCCACTTGCCCCGCCCATGCGCGCCGCGACCCCTACCCGGGTGCGCGCGCACCGACAGGCCGATCTGTGCATGCGCGGAAAAAAAACAAAAAAAATTAAAAAAAAAACAAAATGGCGGACCGCGACGGGCGGATCCGCACATGCACGGCGCGTGCACGCGACGGGCCGATCCGCGCATGCGCAGCGTGCGCACGCCGAAAAAAAATAAAAATAAAAATAAATCAAAAAAATAAAAAACAAAATGGGGGACTGCGACGGGCAGATCCGCGCATGCGTGGCGCGTGTGTGACGGGCCGATCCACGCATGCGCAGTGCATGCACGCCAAAAAAAAAATGAAAAAAAAAATGAAAAACAAAACAAAACAAAACAAAAACAAAATGGCGGACCGTGATGGGCGGATCTGCGCATGCGCGGTGCACGCACGATGGGCCGATCCGCGCATGCACAGTGCGCGCACGCAAAATAAATAAATAAAAAAAATGAAAACATTTCAAAAAAACAAAACAAAATGGCGGACCGCGGTGTCCGGCGACCCCCGCGAAACGGTCGTTCGACCCCAAATGGGGTCGCGACCCATAGGTGGAGAACCACTGCATTAAGTTAAGTGGATCCCAATACCGAAAGCCGAAGGCAGCCTTTCCATAGATCCAAACTTGTAAACACTGCCACCTACTGGTTGGATATTACTATAGTTGTTGCACAAAAGTGCATCCCAAGACATTTGGACACCGGGGCGGCACAAGGCCCTGACAGGAATCCCCTTCCCCAAAGCCTTTACAGGGGTGGTCTTTGGGCAGCGTATCCAATGGCCCTTTCATGAAACGGCTTTCTGATGATGGGGGGGGAGGCAAACCCGGGGAAGGGGCTTCAGGAAGGGGCATGAAGTGACCCCCCCCAGCACAACTCATTAGAGACATCAGTCAGTCGTGGCCTCCTCTGGATGGTTCTTCTCTCTTGCAGGACAGCAGAAGAGTCAACGGCACGCAGGAGCCGAGCATGGCCCAGACGGACGACGCCATTGAGACCCCAGCCCTGGGCCGCCCCTTCCAGCTGGGGATGCTGTACGACTGCCGCAAGGATGCCCTCATCCCCGGTAGGTGCTGGAGGAGAGACTCATGGGTCTTTGGAGGGAGGGAGGCAGGCACTGCCATAGATGCACAGGCTCAGCCCAGGGGCAGAGTGGCGCTCCTGGGCGCATGGCCTGCTGGTAGCAGCTAGCTAAGTAGGACCTTCTAGCCGGGAAGGCGTACCCATCCCTTGGCCAGGCACACAGCAGCAGGGCTGGCCTTGACTACCAACCACCGTGTAGGTTCCCAAACCGAAGCCAGTGAAACGATTCGGAAAATGGCTAAAAAACCAAACAAAACAGGCGTTGTGATCCCAGAGGCCTGAAGTGAGGGAGGTAATGCTCACATTGTGGTGTTGCTGCTTTTTCTGGGGGACGGGCCTGAACAGAGAAGACGCCTCTGTACCCCCTGACGAAAAACAAGCCTGCCTCGAAATTGTTAGGTCAGAGTTCCCCAACGTGTCTGGCTTGGCGGAACCAGCCGAGCGGGGAAGGGATGGGTCTGCCCAAATGGCCGGCCGGCGTGTGTGCGCGGCTCCACTCGCACGAGAGGCGTGCGCGGGGCTCCGCCGCTCGCTTGGAAGGGGGCACGCGTGAGGGCGCTCGTCCGCTGCCCGTGCAAGCGAGGATGCGCACACGCTTACCAGCTGTCTCTCTGTGGCCCGGTTTTAAACCCCCCCATGGCCCCCCCATGGGCCCCCCAAGGTTGGGGACCCCTGCCATAGGTGCATAGCAATTCCCATTCCTCTCTACTCAGTCGAGAGCTTTTGGAGATGACTGGTATTTGGCAAAACAAGCGGGAGGATGTTTCCATTGTCCCACCTCTCTGGAGCGCCTCTATCCAGCTGCAGGTGTTCCGGAAGACCGTGTTCAATTCAGGCCCCTGTTTTCATCTCTTCCCTGCAGGCGTCACCCTTTGGGACTACAGCGCTCTGCAGAAGGACCTGACCATCAGGCCTCAGCCCAAGACCGAATCGGAAATCATTGCGTCTGACAGCATTGACGACAAAGCATCTGCCCTGGACATCTCAGCATCGCTCAAGGCCAGTTTCCTGGGGGGGCTGATTGAAGTGGGGGGATCGGCCAAGTATCTTCACGACACCAAGAAGTCCAAGCAACAGGCCCGAGTCACCGTCCAGTACAAAACAACCACCAAGTACGAACAGCTGACCATGTGCCAACTAGGAATCCAGAATGTCTCTTACCCGGCAGTCTTTGAGCACGGCACGGCCACTCATGTGGTCACCGCCATCCTCTACGGCGCCCAGGCTTTCTTCGTGTTTGACCGAGAAGTTTCTTCAACAGAGACGGTAAAAAGTATTCAAGGAGGTCTCCAGCTTGCAATCAAGACGCTGATATCAATCACAGGAGAAGCAGAGGTCAAACTAAACGAAGAGGAGAAAGGGAATGCTCTGAAGTTTAGCTGCAAGTTCCACGGAGACTTTTCTTTGGAGAAAAATCCAGTGACTTTCCAAGATGCCATCAAAGTTTACGAAATGCTGCCAAAAATGTTAGGGGAACATGGGGAGAAGGCTGTGCCGATGAGGGTCTGGCTCTACCCACTGACCAAATTGGATACCAAAGCAGCTAGGATGGTCCGCGAGATCAGCCTAGCGTTGATCTTTGATGCTGAAAAAATCTTGGAGGAACTCAACGAAATGCGGATGCTAAGCAACGATCTAGCCAAGAATCCCATTGTTGACACCTTCCCGGAGATCAAGAGAAAGATCCAGCAGTTCAAGGATTTGTGCAAACAACACAGGCAGACTTTCCAGAAACAGCTGGCCAGAATGTTGCCTTCCATCCGGGGTGGAGGGCAGGAGGAAGGGATCCTGGTGGACGTATTAATGGCCATCAACCAGTCACCCTTTAACAGTCAAAGACTCTATGAATTTCTGGACACCAAGAAAAGAGAGATGAACTTCATCAAATCTTATCTGACTATTCTAAGTGAAATACAAGTTATGTCATCTCAGAACAAGCTGGAGGAAATAGTGCTGGACCCACAGAATGTATATGTGGTCTCCTTTATTTTCACCTCTTTGTATAAAAAGGAGCCATTTCTGTTGAGCTTACAGGACTGGCTTCAGGAGCAGTTCTTGCCAGGATCAGCTAAGTCCACAAAGTCCATCCCTGGGCAGGAAGAAGACACGGCCTGGTTTGAGAACAAGGGGTGGACCCGGAATGCTCGCCAAGCTGCCAAATCCATTCAAGACTTTTTTAATATCAATCAATCAAATGAGAAAGTCCGCTTCGTCGTGGCCTCACTCCCAGATGCGGACACGCCGGGAGCCTCCATATACCTTTATGAAGACGGAGAGCTGGTCAGCAAGAACTTTGAGTTGCCCTCAAAACCTCTCCCTTTCCTGATTGATGAACTGAGACACGACCGCGTTCAGCTGAGGTTTCAGCCCGCTGAATATGGAAAGGCTACAATCTCCGGCTATCTGGTAGAGTACAAGATTGCCGGGGAAGAAAACTGGAAGACCGTGAGGACAGAGGACGCCGGGGAGAGGTTCCTGCTGGAAGATCTTCCTCCAAACACAGAGTACCAGTTCCAGTATGCTGCTTGTTGCAAGCCGGGTCTTAGTAAATGCAGTGACCTGAGCCCACCCATCAAGACCCTTCCCGCCAGCCCTCCTGAGCAATTAAGAACGGTGACGGTGGCATCCTCTGTCATCTTTGTGGCCTGGATGAGTCCCAGCGTCATTGCCTCAGGCGTTGTGGTCGAGGAGTACAAGGTGGAGTACAGAACGGTGGAGGCTGGAGATGGGAAGGCCCACTGGACTGAAAAAAGAACCGGGAGAAAAACAGAGTTTTACGCCATGGAAGGTCTGAAGCCCCAGACGGCGTATAGAATACGGGTGTCCGCCGTGTGTGATAATGGAGCTCTGAGTATCCCTAGCGAGGAGGTGGAGGTCTCCACATCACTGGAGGAAGAAGATGCAGACAGCATAGCCCGCCAGTTCCTTCAGGAAAGCTCCCTGGTGGAGGACAGACAGCCATTAGTGTTCGCCCTTCCTCTAGCCAAAGTCCCCTTAGATACACCCTGTCTCATGTATCAGCTTGGAAAGGAGAACCGGGAAGTGCCCAACAAAGTGATCCTGGTGATGGGAGCAACAGGGTGTGGGAAAACCACTCTGATCAACGGGATGATCAATTATATCCTGGGTGTCCAGTGGAAAGATAATTTCCGATTCAAATTCATTCATGAAAACATGTGGAGAAGCGGAGCTGGAAGCAGGACATCTGAAGTCACGGCCTACGTGGTGAACCATCGGGAGGGTTTCCACATTCCCTATTCTCTCACACTGATCGACACCCCAGGATTTGGAGGAACAAGAGACACGGAACAAGACAAGCAGCTTTTGGAGTTTTTCTCCACCCCACGGGGCATCGACCACATTGATGCCATCTGCTTCCTTGCCCAGTCAACCCACGCCCAGAGATGTGTCTTTGATTCCATGCTCTCCATGTTGGGAAAAGACGTGAAGGATAACATCCAACTCCTGATCACCTTTGCAGATGGGGGGACCCCACCTGTCCTGGAGGCCCTCAAGGAGACTGACCTGCCGTGTGCTCGGGATGAGTCGGGAACCCCTCTGCACTTCAGATTCAACAATTCTGCTCTCTTTGCTAACCAAGAAAAAGGAGCCAGCCGTAATGTTTCTGCTGAAATGTTCTGGCAAATGAGCACTGAGAGCATGAAGGATTTCTTTGACTCGTTACAAACGCAGGGCAGGAAAAGTGTAACGTTGACCGTGGAGGCTCTCAAGGGGCACCAGGAACGGGAAAGTGCTCTTCAACCCTCTCCCCCTCCCAAGGTGGAGCAAGTGCACCCAAACCGTTTCCAGATCAGTATTGACCCCGTAGCTGTTGGGAAGCCTTCAGTCGCCAGGTACCAGGTGGAATATCGGATCGCCGGAGAGAACTGGAAGAGTCTCCATACCGAAGGTCCTCAGGATCAATTCACTCTGGAAGACGTCCACCTCAATCTCCAGTACCAATTCCGATGCGCTGCCGTAACTCAAGTCGGGCTCGGTCAATGGAGTGACGCGATCACTTGTATGTGTCCTACGGGGAGGCCTGCAGAGGTAACTTGATGCTGGAGGAGGAGGAGGAGGATGGCAATCCCAATATCCTTGCTTGTCCCCGCCCTCTGGCGCATCGCCCCAGCTCTTTACTCTCTCCAGAGATGGAGGATCCCCTTCACACAATTACCACTTACGCCAAGTCCCATTGAGTATGTCTAGTTTAACAAAGAGAAGGATGAGGTGGGGACAGGATAGCAGTGTTCCAATATCTCAGGGGCTGCCCCAAAGAAGAGGGAGTCAAGCTATTCTCCAAAGCGCCTGAAGGCAGGACGAGAAGCAACGGGTGGAAACTCATCAAGGAGAGAAGCAACCAGGAACTAAGGAGAAACTTCCTGACAGTGAGAACAATTAACCAGTGGAACCACCTGCCTCCAGAAGCGGGGAAGGCTCCAACACTGGAAGTTTTTAAGAAGAGACTGGACAGCCATTTGTCCGAAATGGTCTGGGGTTTCCTGCCTGAGCAGGGGGTTGGACTAGATGACCTCCAAGGTCCCTTCCAACTTTATATTATTATTATTATTATTACTATTATTATTACTATTATTATTATTATTATTATTATTATTATTATTATTATTATTATTATTATTATTATTATTATTATTAAGAGACTGGACAGCCATTTGTCTGAAATGGCATAGGGTTTCCTGCCTGAGCAGGGGGTTGGACTAGATGACCTCCAAGATCCCTTCCAACTTATTATTATTATTATTATTATTATTATTATTATTATTATGAGACTGGACAGCCATTTGTCTGAAATGGCATAGGGTTTCCTGCCTGAGCAGGGGGTTGGACTAGATGACCTCCAAGGTCCCTTCCAACTTCTTCTTCTTCTTCTTCTTCTTCTTCTTCTTCTTCTTCTTCTTCTTCTTCTTCTTCTTCTTCTTCTTCTTCTTCTTCTTCTTCTTCTTCTTCTTATTATTATTATTATTATTATTATTATTATTACTACATGATTTCTAAAATCCCAGATAACTTTTAATCCGCAAATGCAATTTCACTCTTCTCAGTTTCTTGCAAAAAAGTCCAATTAATGGACACCTTTTCTTTTGATCGAACCGTGTCACTTTTGCCCTCTCTGCCCGTTCCATCAACGTCACCATCCATTGGCCAATGTAGAGATCTACAATCTCCAATTTTTTTTAAGTCTTTCTGTTTTTTTTGTACAGGTAAGAGTCTTGTCGCGGTTACCACGTGTAAAATCAAACTTTTAGAAGATCTTTCCAGCTGCTTATTCACCCGAAATCCGAGTCACCGGCACGACTCATTTTCTAACACGTCCCTCTTGTCATTCGCTTCTTCTTGGGCGATCTTTTCTCCACAGACCCCCCAAAGATAACGGCTAAAGATTGTGTCAGTTTTGAACCCGAGGTGGTCAAACATGGATGTAAGGAGATTTAGAGAGATAAGGTCTGTGTATTGCAGCTCATCCTTTTACATAGGAAAACCCCAGAGTGCAGGATCCCAAGAATCAGAATCGGAATAGAACTGGAAAGGAACTCGGAGGTCTTCTGGTCCAGCCCCCTACTCAAGCAGGAGAACCTACACCATAACATAAGAACCTAAGAAGAGCCCTGCTGAATCAGGCCAAAGCCCATCGAGTCCAGCATTCTGTGTCACACAGTGGCCCACCAATTGTACATGGGGATCTTGAGCAGAAAGAGAAGGCGAAACCCTCCCTTTCCCTTGACCCCCAAACAAATGGGACTCAAGGGAATCCTGCCTGCCTCAACCAACATAGAGGCGGCACATGGACATCCATTTACCGACACACTCGGCATCCATGAATCTATCTAGCCCTGCCTTGAAGCTATCAAGGCTGACAGCTGTCACGACCCCTTCTGGAAGGGAATTCCATAAACCATCTCAGACAAGCGACTGTCTAGTCTCTTCTTAAAAATCTCCAGTGATGGAGCGCCCACAAATTGGTGGCCAGCAGTTCCACCGGTTCATTGTCCTCACTGTCAGGAAGTTTCTCCTTCATTCCAGGTTGCTTCTCGCCTTGATTAGTTTCCATCCGTTGCGTCTTCTCCTGCTTCCTGGTGCTTTGGAAAATAAATGGCCCCCCCTCCTCTTTGGGGCAGCTCCTCAGGTACTGGAATGCTGCTATTATGTCCCCCCCCTGCCCGCCCGACGTTCTTTTCTCTAGAGCAGCGGTTCTCAACCTGTGGGTCGCGACCCCATTTGGGGTCGAACGACCATTTCACGGGGGTCGCCAAACACTGCAGTCCGCCATTTTTTCCCCTTTTCCCCTCGGCCGGCGCAGGGGGCAGCACCGCGCATGCGCGGGGTTGCACTGCACATGCGCGATGCGGGCCGTTGCGCCGCGCATGCGCGATGCGGGTCATCATGCGCGTGCCGGGCATGCGCGATGCGGGCCGTCGCGCCGCGCATGCGCGGCGCAGGTCGGTTTCATGGCCTGAAAAAGGTTGAGAACCGCTGCTCTAGACTGGCCATTCCCAAATCCTGCAACCGGTCTTCGTATGTTTTAGCCTCCAAGTCCTTCGTCATCTCAATTGCTCCTCTTTGCGCTTTTCCCAAAGGCTCAACATTTTTTTTTTGTAATGTGACCAAAACTGGGTGCAGTGTTCCAGATGTGGCCAGCGTTCCAGAGTGGAAGGACTGCCTGAAAAGGGGAGGGGGGAAATGGGGGGAAGAATCAAGGTGGGTCAGCTGCCAGGGCAGTGAGGAGGGGGTGGCCCTCTTTTAGGACCCCTCCAATTCCTACCTGTGTCTTCTGGAGGGGACGGGAGTTCCTGGCAACCTCTGAGCAAGGCAGCCTCTCCTTCGACTGATTCTGTTTTGCTTTCCATCCAGAAATCCCGCATTTTGTGCTGTGCAATGTGTCTGGAAATGGCTGGAGACATCCGAGGTAAAGTCTTTTGGCCCTGGGGAGGAGGATGGCAGGGTGGGATGGGACTCACTGTCCTGGGTGGAGGGACAGGCTACGATAGCCGTACGCTGCTGAACCGGATCCCCTTCTTGTCTCCTCTCGCCTTTCAGTTGCAGGGCCTCAACGGAGGATCCTCCTTATTGGCAGACCCGGGAATGGGAAGTGTGCGACGGGAAACACCATTCTGGGAAGCCCCATCTTTGAATCCAGCTCACTCGCTGGAAGTTGCCAAAAGGAGGAGACGTGGCTGAAGGGCAGGAAGATTGTGGTCGTGGATACGCCCAGCTTTTTTGATATGACCTTTTGGAACCCGTTGCTTTTCTCTGATTACATTTTAACCGAAACGACGAAGTCTGTCCGGGTTTGTTCCCCAGGTCCCCATGTTATTCTGTGGGTCATTCATCCTTTGCGTTTCCTCCATGAGAATCGGGACATTGCTAAGCTGATCAAACAGATGCTCAGCCGTGAAGGCAAGAAGTACACGATCATCTTGTTCACTCACAAAGAGGACCTGGAAGGGAAGGCTCTTGAGAGATTCATATCCGAGGGAGACCCCTTTCTTAGGGATCTAGTGTCCCAGTGTGGGAACCGGGTCCTGGCTTTCAACAACAAGGCCGAAGGAGAAGAGCGAGAGGCTCAGGTGGCCCAACTGATGACCATGATTGATGACCTGGTGAAGAAGAACAGAATTGCTCCTTGTTACACGGAAGACCTGATGAAAGCAGATGTCGAGAACCAGCGAAACTGAAATGTCTCCTCGTGGTTGTTTCCCTTTTTCAAATAGAGACCAGCAAGTCTTTCTAACTGAGCTTCTGTTCCAAAGTGGCAAAGGCAACAGCCCTGCGTTTCACTCCTTCTGCTCTGTGTTCTTATCCAGCCCTCGCCGGGTGACCTCCAAAGAACCCGAGTCAGAGATTCGTGGCTGAGTTACCCTGAGCCGATTCCTTCTTCCGGGAACCTGGTTTCTCCCCTCGGATGACAGGACTTCCTGCAAGGGCACATGAGAACACACCCCCACCCCACTATCAGTATCTTTTAGAGCAGCGGTTCTCAACCTTTTCCGGGGCCCGACCCCGGCCCACATCGCGCATGCGCGGCACGACGGGCGCATCGCAAAGGGGAAAAAAATGGACCAAAAAAAATGGCCGACCAAAAAAAAATGGTGGGGCCGCATTGCGCATGCGTGGCGTGACGGCCTGCATTGCAAAGGGGGAAAAAATGGCCGACCCAAAAAAAAATGGCTGACCCCCCAAAAAATGGCCGACCAAAAAAAAAATGGCGGGCCCGCATCGCGCATGCGCGGTGCAACGCCCTGCATCGCAAAGGGGAAAAAATGGCGGACCAAAAAAAAATGGCCAACCAAAAAAAAAATAATGGCGGACTGCGGTGTTTGGCGACCCCCGTGAAATGGCCATTCGACCCCAAATGGGGTCGCGACCCAGAGGTTGAGAACCGCTGTTTTAGAGCCATGTCCCTTTGGAAGCCCAGACTCTTTTGGGCTTCCCACCTATCAGTCTTTTGAGGTAGGCCAGGCGGGGAAGCCACCACAACACCAGGAATATTAGAACTGGACTTTATTGATATGGATTATACTAACAGAATCTTGAAAACGTCTCCCTTTCGCTCCGCCTGGCACTGAAGAACATCAAGGAAGGACCGCCTTGAGGTTCTTTCTCACCTTTTCCTGTTTTCCTTGGGTGAATTTGTGTTTTCTGAACAGCTGCCACAATTTTCCGCCAAGCACTCTTTGTAGTCCTCTACACACCACCTTCCGTTGGCCAATGCGGACTCCCTAGAGCAGGCATGTCAGACTCGCAATGTCATGTGACATCGCATGACGTATCGCAACTTTTCCCCCCATTGCCGGCCATGGGGTGGGCACGGTTTCGTCTTGACGCATCTGGCCTGCAGGCCGGCAGTTTGAGATGCCTGCCCTCAAGAGAGAGACGGTCTGAAAAGTCTTTATAACTGAGCTTCCAAAGGGCCAGAGCCTTGTGCTTCCGTCCTTCTGTTCGGCTATCAGTACCTGTGAAGATCTTGGAAAAGATAATCAAGCAACCAATCTGCAAATGCGTGGAAGTAAACATGATTGTAACCGGTAGCCAACGTGGGTATCGTCAAAAGCAGATCATGCCAAACAAAGTGACGGAACTAGTAGCAGCGAAGTGCTGTGGACCTAGTATACTTAGACTTCAGCAAGGCCTTTGACAAAGTAGACCAGAACCTACTTCTTGGTAAGCTAGAGAGAAGTGGGATAGACAACGTCACCACCAGATGGATTTGTAACTGGCAGACAAACTACTCAACAATTAGCCCTTAACGCAGCGGTTCTCAACCTGTGGGTCGCGACCCCATTTGCGGTCGAACGACCATTTCACGGGGGTCGTCAAACACCGCAGTCCACCATTTTTTTGGGTCGGCCATTTTTTCCCCTTTGCGATGTGGGCCGTTGCGCTGCGCATGCGCGATGTGGGCCCGCCATTTTTTTTTTGGTCGGCCATTTTTTTTTGGGTCGGCCATTTTTTCCCCTTTGCCATGCGGGCCGTCACGCCGCGCATGCGCAATGTGGGCCCGCCATTTTTTGGGGGGGGTCGGCCATTTTTTTTGGTCGGCCATTTTTTCCCCTTTGCAATGCGGGCCGTCGCGTCACACATGCACGATGCGCCCCGTCGCGCCGCGCATGCATGATGCGCCCGTCGCACCGTGCATGCGTGATGCGGGCCAGGATCGCGCCACACATGCACGATGCGGGCCGGGGTCGAGCCCCGGAAAAGGTTGAGAACCACTGCCTTAACGGAACTACATCTACATAGAGGGGAGTAAGCAGTGGGGCACCGCAAGGTGCCTTCGTAGGCCCAGGATTCTCAAATATCTTCATCAGTGAGGGAATGGAAAGGGAACTCATCAAATTTGCAGATGATACTAAACTGGGAGGAATAGCCAACCCCCGAGAAGACAAGCTCAGGATCCAAAAAGATCTTGACAGACTTGAACAAAGGGCCTCATCCAACACATTCAAAATAAATCAAAGTAAGTGTTAAGAATGAAAACATTGGGAGCTACATGCCTCTTTGTTTCAACTTGTGTTGCTTCAGAATGGGTTAGATGGAAGGCCGTGAGAGCCTGAAACATTTTCAAGGACACTGCAGCAGGTGTCGAGAGGAAGCAGACGGTTCCCATAACAAAGTGACATCGTTAGATTTTAAAAATGCGGTCTTTTGATTTATTAGAGAGGATCCTAAAGTCTCAACTAATGGGCTAAAGGGAGATTTTGAGATGAAGGAAATACGTTTATTAGATTTAACTATGGTTGGAAAATGATAAAAAAAATAAGGGATTAATTTGTCTAATATTGAGGATTTAGGGGAAATGAAAATTAACTATTAGGAAATAGCTTTGAATGATTGTTTAGCCCAGATAATACAGACGATGGATACTCCATTAGTAAGTGGTGATGTACTAGGATGAGAAATAGAAAATGTCTATGAAATAAAATAAGAATATAATTAAGTAATAAGTGTATTTTAAATATTATAATTTTTATGTAGTGAAATAAAGGAAATTTGGGTTACCCGAAATTTAAATACTATGGATATTAAAGGTTAAATTGGAATATTATAATTAAAAATTAGGTAAAATTTAAATACAGGACATGGATATATATATATAAGCATAAAGATATTGATAAATGTTTTAACTGAGCTTGTTATAATTACAAATTTACTAGCTTAAATATGATATAGAAAATGTTAAGGGAAATAGAGAAAGAATTTTTTGATGAGACATGTACAAAAGATTTTGTTATTGTACTATTGACTACCCAATCACCATGCTGCTTTTAAAATACTTAAATGTAAAACTGGAAAACCAATAAATCTTATTACATAAAAAAGAATGGGTTAGATGGAAGACCGTGAGAGCCTGAAACATTTTCAAGGACACTGCAGCAGGTGTCGAGAGGAAGCAGACGGTTCCCATAACAAAGTGACATCGTTTACATGGATTACACGAGAGGTTGTGGTTTTGGCTGGGGAAAGTATTGTTAAATTCTATGAGCTGAAGTCTGGGAACCTCAGAGTTAGTTTTGCTTCGACATTACCATGCGTTGTATTCAATAAACAGTAAGATTTTTGGAAATGGAGTTTTCTCTGGATTCTCGAGCTGGATGTTGACATTAAGATTTTACACTGAGACAAGAAAAACCAACTGTACAGGTACAGATTAGGTGGAACTTGGTTTAATGCCAGTAACCATGACAGGGATCTTGGAGTGCTAATAGACAATCACTTAAAAACGAGCCAACGATGTGTGGCAGCAGCCAAAATAGTCAACGCAATCTTAGGCTGCAGTAATAGAGGGATAGAATCAAGATCACGTGAAGTTCTAATGCCGCTTTACGAACCTTTAGCAAGACCGCCTGGAATTCTGAAGGCAGTTTTGGTCACCATGATATAAAAAAAAGATGAGACTCTAGAAAGAGTTCAGAAAAGAGATTCTCAGTCATCCAGGTCATGGTTGTCCCAAAGGTGCTTCTTCAAAAGTCAGAGAGAAAGGTAGACAAGCCTGAGAGAAAGGTAGAGAAAGAAACCTGAGGGAAAGAAAAAAGAGGCTTGTGGGAAAGATAGACAAAGAGGCTTGAGGGAATGGTAGAGAAAGAGGCCTGAGGGAAAGGTAGAGAAAGAGGCTTGAGAGAAAGATGGAGAAAGAGGCATGAGGGAAACATAAAGAGTCCTGAGGGAAAGGTAGAGAAAGAGTCTTGAGGGAAATATGGGGAAAGAGGCCTGAGGGAAACATAAAGAGTCCTGAGGGAATTATGGAGAAAGAGGCCTGAGGGAAAGGCAGAGAAAGAGGCTGAGGGAAAGCAAAGAAAGAGGCCTGAGGGAAAGATAGAGAAAGAATCCTGAGGGAAATATGGAGAAAGAGGCCTGAGGGAAACATAAAGAGTCCTGAGGGAAATATGGAGAAAGAGGCCTGAGGGAATTATAGAGAAAGAGGCCTGAGGGAAAGGCAGAGAAAGAGGCTGAGGGAAATCAAAGAAAGAGGCCCGAGGGAAAGGTAGAGAAAAAATCCTGAGGGAAATATGGAGAAAGAGGCCTGAGGGAATTATAGAGAAAGAGGCCTGAGGGAAAGGCAGAGAAAGAGGCTGAGGAAAAGCAAAGAAAGAGGCCTGAGGGAAAGGTAGAGAAAGAATCCTGAGGGAAATATGGAGAAAGAGGCCTGAGGGAAATATGGAGAAAGAGGCCTGAGGGAATTATAGAGAAAGAGGCCTGAGGGAAAGGCAGAGAAAGAGGGTGAGGGAAAGTAAAGAAAGAGGCCTGAGGAAAAGTAAAGAAAGAGGCCTGAGGGAAACATAAAGAGTCCTGAGGGAAATATGGAGAAAGAGGCCTGAGGGAAAGGCAGAGAAAGAGGCTGTGGGAAAGTAAAGAAAGAGGCATGAGGGAAAGATAGAGAAAGAATCCTGAGGGAAAGGTAGAGAAAGAGGCCTGAGGGAAAGATAGAGAAAGAAGCCTGATGGAAAGGCAGAGAAAGAGAAACAGGAAATGTGTTGGAGAAATGATTTTCAAAAATGATGTTCACAACCATCCAGCAGAGGGAAGCAACTCTCTCTCTTGGTCCTTCATTCTGCCATAACGGGTAATTCTCTAAAATTCGGCCACTTGAAGACTGGTGGACTTCCAACTCCCAGAATTCCTCAGCCAGCCGTGGAGGAGAAGCAGCTGTATAGAGCAGGAGTCTCCAAACATGGCAACTTTGAGACAGGCTACCTGGGGAATTCTGGGAGTTGAAGTCCACAAGTCTTAAAGTTAACTCGTCGTTGGTACAAATGGGGAAAAGATGTTCCTGAAATAACACGCTTATCATCGAAGTGTTACGAATAGTAGTCTGTTATGAGTAGGTGGAAGGGAATTCTTTCTTTTTCCCACCATGCAGTCATTTTAGGAAACAAATATTTTTTAAGGTAATAACGGCCAAGAAGGTTGTAAAAAAAAAGATTTGGTGTGATAATAAATGAGTACCCCAAGGGTGCTTTTTCAAGTTTTTCCTTGAAGAAAAGAAGCTTCTTCAGCTTCAACTGGATGGAGGGGAATGGAAGGACCCACATTCCCTTCAGACAACTGGCCACCTGAACCCCTCTAAAGAGCGACTGAGGCCACCTGGAGGTCCATCTGTCTCCCCGGGGTCACCCAAGCAGTACAAATGGACGTGGAGCCCAGTGGTGGGATTCAAATACCTGAATATCCAGTTCTCTGTGTGGAGGCAGGCCTGGGACGCCAAGGTCGAGAATGGACTTCCGGAAGTGACATCCATCACTTCCTGTTGGCTGCTAGGCCTGGGAGGCCTCATTCAGGCCTCCGAGGCCTAGAATGGACTTCTGTAAGTGACATCCACACACTTCCGGTGGTCTGTTCTAGGCCCGGGAGGCCTCCACCAGACCTAGAACGGACTTCCAGAAGTGACATCCACGCACTTCCGGCGTGCCGTTCTAGGCCTGGGAGACCTCTTCTAGGTCTCCAATGCCTAGAACTGACTTCCAGAAGCAGCCTGGGTTGAGCCGGTTCTCCGAACCCAACACAATTTAGCTACCGGTTCTACTGAACCGGTGCGAATCCCACCACTGGTGGAGCCTCCACAGAACCGCCGAGTTTGCCCCGTTTGAAGACTCCTGATTTATAAGACTGCTTCTCCTCCATGACTGGTTGGGGAATTCTGGGAGCTGAAGTCCACAAGTCTTAAAAGTGGGCAAGTGTGGGAACCCGTGCTCTATAGAGCTGCTTCTGCTCCTAGGGCAGCGATACTCAACCTGTGGGTCGCGACCCCATTTGGGGTCGAACGACCATTTCACGGAGGTCGCCAAACACCGCAGTCCACCATTTCTTTTTGGTCGCCATTTTTTTCCCCTTTGCGATGCGGGCCGTCGCGCCGCCCATGTGTGATGCGGGCCCACCATTTTTTTTTGGTCGGCCATTTTTTTTTGGTCGGCCATTTTTCCCCCTTTGCGATGCAGGCCGTCGCGCCGCGCAAGTGTGATGCGCCCATCGCACCGCGCATGCGCGATGCGGGCCGGGGTCGAGCCCCGGAAAAGGTTGAGAACCGCTGTCCTAGGGAATCTGGCTAATGTTCCCCCAGAATCTGTGTTTCTACAATTTGTGCCCCGTTTCCAATGAGGAGTTGGGGTCTCCCACCCCCCCCCCACTCTATCTTCTCTTGCTAAGGTTATATACAGGAGTGTCCCCACTCCTCTTGGTTTCACTTTTGAAGTGCCGATACTCTGTTATCAATAAACATGCTCTTTGAGGGATTTGCAAGCCTCCGAGTTCAGCTATATTTCTCTCGGTCTGTTGGAACCGTGACACAGGAGCCCTTATAGAGTCACAGAATGACAAAGTTGGAAGGGGCCGTGGAGATCTTCTAGTCCAACCCCCTGCTCCGGCAGGAGACCCTTACACAATCATAGAATCACAGGGCTAGAAGGGGTCCCTGGAGGTCCTCTAGCCCAGCCCCCTGGTAAAGTGGGAGGCCCCCTTACACCATCATAGAATGAAAGACCTGGAAGGGACCCCTGGAGGACATCTAGTCCAGCCCCCTGCTCGAGCAGGAGACCCTTACACAATCATAGACTCACAGGGCTAGAAGGGGACCCTGGAGGTCCTCTAGCCCAGCCCCCTGGTAAAGTGGGAGGCCCCCTTACACCATCATAGAATGAAAGAGCTGGAAGGGACCCCCGGAGGACATCTAGTCCAGCCCACTGCTCGAGCGGGAGACCCTTACACAATCATAGAATCACAGGGCTAGAAGGGGTCCCTGGAGGTCCTCTAGCCCAGCCCCCTGGTAAAGCGGGAGGCCCCCTTACACCATCATAGAATGAAAGAGCTGGAAGGGACCCCCGGAGGACATCTAGTCCAACCCACTGCTCAAGCAGGAAACCCTTACAGAATCATAGACTGACGGAGTTGGAAGGGGACCTTGGAGGTCATCTAGTCCAACCCATCTGCTCCGGCAGCAGACCCTGACAGAATTGTTTGGAAGGGACCTGGGAGGTCATCTAGTTCAACCCCCTGCTCCAGCAGGAGACCCTGACAGAATCATAGACTGATGGAGTTGGAAGGGGACCTTGGAGGTCTTCTAGTCCACCCCCCCCCGCTCGAGCAGGAGTTCCTCACGGAATCATAGAATAACAGGGCTGGAAGGGACCTTAAAAGGTCTTCTAGTCTGACCTCCTGCCCAACCAGAAGACCCTCTACCATTTCAGACACATGACTGTCCGGCCTCTTCTTGGACCATGCACAACGTCCGGTGGCCAACTGTTCCACAGGTCAATCGTCTTCAGTGTTTGGAAGTTTCTCCTCAGTTCTCGGTCGCTTCTCTCCTGGATTAGTTTCCCTCTGTTGTCTCTCGTCCTGCCTTTGGGTGCTTTGGAGAATAACGTGACCCCCCTCTTCTTTGGGGCAGCCCCCCCAAATACTGTAATCCTGCTATCAAGTCCCCCCCTCCCCAGTCCATCTTTTTTTCTGGACTCTCCATATCCAAATCCTGCAACCGTCCTTCGAATGTTTTAGCCTCCAGGCCTTGGATCCTCCTGGTTGCTCCTCTTCTCTGCCCTTTCGCCAGAATCTCAACCTCTTTTTTCGACCAAAACCCGATGCCCTTTTCCAGGTCCGGCCTGACGTCCGCTTCCTTTCAGATTCCAGGAACTGTAGAATCATCGGGCCGGCAGGGACCTTGGAGGTCCTGCAGTCCATCCCCGTGCTTCGATGCTCTTGGTTCTACCTTCTCGCCTGGTGGGTGTCAGAATCCAATTATATTTCCTGGAAAACCCCATTTCTGCCCTCTCTGGATTCTGTCCTACGATGAAGGGGAAGGGTGTGTGTGAACAAAGGGGTTTTATGGCCCTCACTTCCTTCGGTACAACTTCAAAAGGGACTGAATGTGGATACCACCAAAAGGACTAAAGCATAACAATGGGGCCATCAGCTTTCATCTACTCCTCTCTGAAGTCTCCCTTCGACCGGCCGTGAGGAAAAAGGGGGTGGAAATGGAACGCCTGGGATTGTCGCTGGAAGGATGGTGGGGTGGGGTGGGGCTGCTGGGGACCCCTTAAAACCTTGAACCGTATTGCTCGGGCCCCGGGTCCTGTCTAGAATACCATCTTTCGGCTGTGGCGAGGGGGGCATTCGCCCAGGTTCGTCTGGTGCGTCAGTTGCGGCCCTATTTGGACCGGGAGTCACTCCTCACAGTCACCCATGCCCTTGTCACCTCAAGATTCGACTACTGTAATGCTCTCTACATGGGGCAACCTTTGAAGAATGTCCGGAGACTGCAGGTTGTCCAGAATGCAGCCGCGTGAGCTGTCTTGGGTCTCCCAAGACATGCTCATGTCACTCCAGCCCTCCGTGAGCTGCACTGGCTACCGATTGGTCTCCGAACACAATTCAAAGTGTTGGTTATGACCTATAAAGCCCTTTATGGCAATGGGCCAGGATACCTGCGGGACCGTCTTCTGCCTCATGAATCCCAGCGACCGATTAGGGCACACAGGGTTGGCCTCCGACGGGTCCCGTCTGTTAGACAGTGTCATCTGGCGGGGCCTTCTCCCTTGCTGCCCCACCCCTCTGGAACCAGCTTCCCTCAGAGGTTTGTACTGCTTCCTCCCTCCTAGCTTTCCGAAAACATTTGAAAACACATTTATGCAGACAGGTTTGGGGCGTGTGAGCTGCGCTCTGCCCCAGGCCCTCTGATTGTGACTGTATGTTGTATGAGTGAAATTGATTGCCTGGTTTTTACACTGTGAATTGGTAGTTTTAATTGATTTTGTGTTATACTTGTATTTTTGTTGTGAGCCGCCCTGAGTCTTGGGAGAAGGGCGGCATATAAGTCTAATAAAATCAAAATCAAATCAAATCAAATCAATCCAATTATATTTCCTCTCTAGTTATCGACTATGGAAAATCCCATTTCTGCCCTCTCTGGATTCTGGCATAGGATGAAGGGGAAGGGGGGGGGTGAGCAAAGGGGTTTTATGGCCCTCACTTCCTTCAGTACAACTTCAAAAGGGACTGAATGTGGATACCACCAAAAGGACTAAAGCATAACAATGGAGCCATCAGCTTTCATCTACTCTTCTCTGAAGTCTCCCTTCCACCGGCCGTGAGGAAAAAAGGGGTGGAAATGGAACGCCTGGGATTGTCGCTGGAAAGAGGGTGGGGTGGGGTGGGGCTGCTGGGGACCCCTTAAAATCTTGAACCGTAGGGCTCGGGCCCCAGGTCCTGTCTAGAACGCCTGCCACCGTTTTCTCTTAATAAAGGATGCCTGTTGGAAGGGATATGCCAAGAGTTCTTAAGAGGCAAAGTGGGGTGGGTCCTTACAGCGGATGAAGGTCTGAGCCTCTTGGCTGCTCTCCCCAGCTGGCCTTGTTGAAATGGCGGAGAGGGCCGCCTGTCGAAAAGGTGCCTCAGCTTTTGACTGGCGCTGCCTTCTTCGCTTCCTCTGTTGGCAATGAATGAATGGCAGATTTAAAAAAGAGAGAGAGAGAGAGAGAGAGAGAGAGAGAGAGAGGAAAAAGCGACCCGCTCTGCGGGTTTTCCGTTCCGCCTCTCTGTATGATTTATTTTTTGATCCCCGCTTCCTTTGACAGGTGATCCCAGGTGTTTCCTCTCCGTTTTCGGGCCCCCGGGGAGGGGTGTGTGCATCCCACCAGCATTGCTCGCTTCCTATGTCCCCCTTATAGCCCTCCCCATCAATTGGGGGGGCCCACCCTGTGCCCCAATGCCGTCACCCAGGTTGCCACACAAACATTGGTAGCTACTCATCCGGGGAGGGGCAAATAAATCTCCCCCCTTACCTTCGCACCATTTCGGGCAAGGTCACCACAATCCTGCCGAGGGCAAGGCAGCCGCAGCGCGACGCTCCGGGCGAGGTCACCGCCGTCTTGTGAGTCGGGGGGACCCTAGGGAAATTCACAGGGGGAAAAAAATGTCACCAACAACCCTGTTTCTCATCTGCGCTTTGGTGGAGCATGGTTTTTGTAGTTCGAGGAGGCGGTCGCCAGCGCCCAGAGCTGCGGGAGCCGAGTTGAGGGCAGTAGACTGTCGCAAATCAAACCGGGGGGGGAGTCGCACCCTCCCCTTTTTGTTCAAGGCGGGGGGTGCAAACTGAGAGACGCACGGAAGCAGAGTGTGGTGGAAGGCTTTGAACAGACTAGAGAATAGAACAACTGGAAGGGACCTCGGAGGTCGTCTAGTCCAGCCCAACCCCCCCGGCTCGAGCAGGAGAACCTATGCTAGCTCAGATGTGAATGTCTACCTTCTTCTCGAAAGTCCCCAGTGAGGGAGCACCCACGATTCCTGGAGGCAGGCTGTTCCACTGGCTCCGCTGCGCCTGAGTGACGGAGGAAGACGGAATGGAAACGCCTCCGGAAGCGGCTGGGAATTCGGGAGAAACTTCCCAAGAGGGAGGACGATTAGCCAGCGGAAGGGCTTCGCCACAGGAGGTTGTAGCTGCTCCACCACTGGGGGTGAGGGTTTTAAGGAGAGACGGGACAGCCACCGGACTGAAGCGGTTGAGGGTCTCCTGCGGGAGCCAGGGGGTTGGACTAGATGACCTTCCTGGGTACCTTCCAGCTCTATGATTTGGGGGAGGGGAAAGGAGGAGGAGGAGGGGGAGGAGGGGGGAGAGAAGAGTCTCCTGCATGAGCAAGGGGGTTGGACTGGATGGCCTCTAAAGTCCCTTCCAGCTTTGTTATTCTGTTATTATGTGGCACCAGGTACTGCCTCCACCACCACCACCTCTTCTCCTTCTCCTTCTCCTTCTTCTCTTTCGTCTTTTTCTTCTTTTTTCTCCTTCTCCTTCTCTTCTTTTTCTCCTTCTCCTTCTCCTTCTCTTTCTTCTTTTTCTCCTTCTCCTCCTCCTTCTCCTTCTCCTTCTCTTCTCCCTCTCCTTCTCCTCCTTCTCTTTCTTCTTTTTCTCCTTCTCTTCTCTTTTCTCCTTTCTCCTTCTCCTTCTCCTTCTCTTCTCCTTCTCTTTACTTCTTCCTTCTCCTTCTCTTTCTTCTTTTTCTTCTCCTTCTCCTTCTCTTTCTTCTTTCTCTTCTCCTTCTCCTTCTCCTTCTCTCTTTCTTCTTTTCTCCTTCTCCGCCTTCTCCTTCTCTTTCTTCTTTTTTCTCCTTCTCTCCTTCTCTTCTCTTTTTTCTCCTTCTCCTTCTCCTTCTCTTTTTTCTTCTCCTTCTTCTCCTTCTCCTTCTTCTCCTTCTCCTTCTCTTTCTTCTTTTTTTCTCCTTCTCCTTCTCCTTCTCTTTTTTCTCCTTCTCCTTCTTCTCCTTCTCTTTCTTCTTTTTTTCTCCTTCTCCTTCTCCTTCTCCTCCTTCTTTTTTCTCCTTCTCCTTCTCCTTCTCCTTCTCCTTCTCCTTCTCCTTCTCTTTCTTCTTTTTTCTCCTTCTCCTTCTCCTTCTCTTTTTTCTCCTTCTCCTTCTCCTTCTCCTTCTCTTTCTTCTTTCTTCTTTTTTCTCCTCCTTCTCTTTCTTCTTTTTTCTCCTTCTTCTTCTCCTTCTCTTCTTTTTTCTCCTTCTTCTCCTTCTCCTTCTTCTTTTTTCTCCTTCTCCTTCTCTTTCTTCTTTTTTTCTCCTTCTCCTTCTCCTTCTCCATCTCTTTCTTCTTTTTTCTTCTCCTCTTCTTTTTTCTCCTTCTCCTTCTCCTTCTCCTTCTCCTTCTTCTTTTTTCTCCTTCTCCTTCTCCTTCTCCTTCTCCTTCTCCTTCTCCTTCTCCTTCTCCTTCTCCTTCTCCTTCTCCTTCTTTTTTCTCCTTCTCCTTCTTCTTTTTTCTCCTTCTCCTTCTCCTTCTCCTTCCTCTTCCTCTTCTCCTTCTCCTTCTCCTTCTCCTTCTCCTTCTCCTTCTCCTTCTCCTTCTCCTTCTCCTTCTCCTTCTCCTTCTCCTTCTCCTTCTCCTTCTCCTTCTCCTTCTCCTTCTCCTCCTTCTTCTCCTTCTCCTCCTCTCTTCTAGCACTGATGATGCTACCTAGTTTGGTCATGAAACGTCTGTAAGCAAACCATCCTGTTCAGTGGGCACCAGGGAACCCCCCACCCTCATTTCCACCCTGAGCTGAAAAGATTCCCCTCTATCGGTGGGATGTCAACGGTTCAACGTTTCATTCAGGTGGTCCTCGGGTTGGACGCTTCCTCCTCACTTTGACTTTCCTCCGGAGACCCCCATGGAGACCCCGGCCCTCCAGACGGTCTGGCTGCTGTGTCTGATCGGACTCCTGCCCGGACCTTTGCAGGTACAAAGGGGGCAGCAATCAATGGGAGTTTTTATTTATTTATTTATTTATTTTCCGATTTCTATACCGTCCCTCTCCCGAAGGACTCGGGGCGGTGTACAGCCCCAAATTAAAAAACATATCAATATACAAAAATTAAAATAATTAAGAATAAATTAAACAATTTGACCATATATCCCATTTAAAACCCAATACATTATATATCTTAAAAGTTTCCGTCTCTTCTTTAAACGGGGTGGGTGGGTTTTTTTTTTTGCCGGAACAGGCAGCTTTCACACACACACACACACACACACACACACACACACACACACACACACACACACAATCTCTCCTTGATGCAAAAGCCACTTCCTGTTTTTTAAAGAGTGCGGTGGGGTTTAAAAAAAAGGAGAGAAGGTGCAGAAGACAAACCCCCAGCCGAGGTCACCGTGAGGCCATCTAAACTCGTCCGAGGCCAGGGACCTTTGTGTGTGTGGGGGGGTGGGGGGTTGACCTTGTGTCCTCCGTGCCCTGGAGGGGTGCCCTGGAGGGGTGTCCCTCCAGGCCACAGAGGCCACAAGCTCACCCGTCTTGGGGTTTGCTCCAAGGTCCATTCCAACTCATTCTGTGATTCTCTTAAGGGTCTCCTGCTTGAGTAGGGGGGTCAGGCTAGATGACCTCTGAGGTCCCTTCCAACTCTGCTCTTCTGTGATTCTGTCGGGCTCTCCTGCTCAAGAAGGGGGTCAGAGTAGATGACCTCCGAGGTCCCTTCCAGCTCTGCTTTTCTGTGATTCTATAAGGGTCTCCTGCCTGAGTCGGGGGTCAGACTAGATGACCTCTGAGGTCCCTTCCAACTCAGTTATTCTGTGATTCTGTAAGGGTCTTCTTCTGGGATGCCGGCAATCGCCATCCCACTAAAAGCATCCCTTTGTGGCCTGTAAACAATCCAATAAAAGGACAGACCCATAGGAACCATCATTATAAAAAATATTTTAAAAACCCTTTTTAAAAAAAGGAATATTGTAAAGACATATAAAATATGGAGAAGACATCGAGAGAGCCAGATACACACACACACACACACACACACACACACACACACACACACACACACACAAACAAACATGTTTTCTGAGATTTTCACGGGTGTTTGTATGTAGGTCTTTGCTTACTCGGGTTTTCTCCCACATAAAATTGGAAGTGTCTTGGCGACGTTTCAACGAAATCCCATTCGTCATCTTCAGGCTGGTGTTTTCAGCTTCGTGCTTCATTGCTCCTAGAAGCACGAAGCTGAAAACACCAGCCTGAAGATGACGAATGGGACTTCGTCGAAACGTCACCAAGACATTTCCAATTTTACGCGGGAGAAAACCTGAATAACCAAAGACCTACATATATATATATATCTCAGCCACTCTAAAGTCACCTCGGAATGAGAGAGAGAGAGAGAGGAGGGACAGAACAAAAAAAACAGAAAGTAGGAAGGAAGGAAAGAGAAAAAAGAAAGAAAGAAAGAAAGAAAGAAGAAGGAAAAAGAAAGAAAGAAGGAAAGGAGGGAGGGAGGAAGAAAGAAAGAAACAATGAAACAAAGAGAGAGAAAGATGAGGGAGAGAAAGAAAAAGAAAAGAGAAAGGAGGAAGGAAGGAAAGAGAAAGAAAGAAAGAAAGAAAGAAAGAAAGAAAGAAAGGAGATAGGAAGGAAAGGAGGAAGGAAGGAAGGCAGGAAGGAAGGAAGGAAGGAAGGAAGGAAGGAAGGAGTGAGTCAGCCTATGGCCCCCAACAATCTGGGTCCTCATTTTACCAACCTCGGAAGGACGGAAGGCTGTGTCAACCTTGAGCCCTTCAGGATCGAACTGCTGGCAGCAGGCAGAGTTGACCTGCAATGCTGCATTCTAAGCACTGCGCCACCAGGGGTCCCAATCATGATGTTCTTCTGGCTCGTTTTCCATGTGCCCAGGCTCAGAGGTTAAGAGGCTGGGTTTGTCGGCTAGAAAACCGGCGGCCCAGGGCTCGAAAACCACGCACCACAAGATGGGGCGAGCTCCCATCCTCACCTCAGCTCCTACCAACTTAGCAGTTTGAAAGCCTGTCAAGATGAGTCGATAAATAGGTACCACTTAGATGGGAAGGTAGCAGCGCTCCGTGATGTCAGACTGGCCCACATAACCAAAGAAACATCTTCGGATGACGCTGGTTCAATGGCCTCGAAACAGAGAGGAACACCAGCCCCAAGTGTCGGACAGGACTAAACCAGCAGGGACCCCTTTACTTGACCTTCCTCCCGCATGCTCCTTCGGGGGCTGAAAAAGACAGCCGAATTCAGGTTGGCGTCACCCCTGCTGGATTCTTTCCTTTCCCTCGTGTCCTTCCTCACCTTCTCTTTTCCCGGACAGGTGTCGTGTCTGCTAGAGATACCCCTCACCATGTTCAACGACTCTGTGGATGACCAGTATATTGACTGCAGCTTCACGTGGCAGATGTCAGGAAAGATCCCTTTGGAGGAAAAGTATAGTGAGACCTGGGGAAATGCCACAAGGCACTGGGACAGCCTTGGCCAAAAGGTCGGCAGCTTCAATCCCATTTATGGCACGGCGATTGTGGCCTACACCGTTGGAGATGACCTGTACAAAGATTTCAATGCCGCCGTACGAGAAGCCGGGAAGTCCAAAAATTCTTACGACCAATTTGCCTTCAAGGACTTCTTCTTCCTCCTAACCAAGGCTGTTCAGGCCAAGAAGACCGAGGACAGATGCTATGAGGTCTTCCGCGGCATAGACAAGATCCGTTTCACTGTCTCCGACAAGATAGTTCGCTTCGGACAGTTCGCTTCCTCCTCGTTGGACAAAAAGGTGGCCGAAGATTATGGCAAGGACACCCTCTTCTCCATCAAGACCTGCTACGGAGTGCCCATTTACGACTTCTCATTGGATAAGGACGAAAAGGAAGTTCTCATCCCACCCTATGAGACATTCACCGTGATCTCCCAGGAGACCAAGGGGAACTTCATCAGGCTGGAGTCCCAGGGTGTATTCAGCCACTACAACTGTAAAGTCCGGAATGGTAAGAGGCGGGAAGAAAGGAGAACATGGGGTTCAGGGGTTCAGGGGTCCCAGGGAGATTCTCGGCCATACCTGACAATGCTGCAGAACTGCATCAGTTCCAGGTGGACCTCCTTGCTCGTCGCCCCTACAGGGCGACTTTTACCCTTTCCAGGGACCCCAGCCGAGCGAAACCGAACGCAGAAGGCGAAGGCTCGCCTACGAGCGTCCGTGGCAGCTGCCCAAAATGAATAAATATTTCACTCGCTGCCACGCTAACCTCTCTGCCCCTCACCCCCTTTTTGTTTCCACAGCTGCAGGCCTCTTAACTCCGATGGGGATGTCCTTCCTTCTGTGGGGTTTCCTTCTAACCTGGAGCATCCTTGGGTCTCTAGGAAGCCTCTGACAGCTTGGTCATCTACGGAGAGAGTGTCCCTAGGAAGGAGACCAAGTGTGACACGCAAAATATCTTTCCCAGAAAGTGGCCTTTTCTTGCCCCACTGACAAGATGAATTGCAAGAATTTCAGGCAACTCCCAAAAGGTGATTATTCAGGGAGGATCACAGAGATCCAGGATGGTTATATTTGATATAGGATGATTGTATCAGAAAACAACAAATGAAGCAATAAAGATCATTGCTATACAATGAAAGCTTTGTTTTGTTAAACTGGAAAAAAGGCAGATTTCCCCCCTCCCCCATGCCATTCATGGCCCCTGCTCCATTCCCACCCAGCTTTGCTTCTTTCTGGGTGCTTTGCAGCTTTAAGCAGGGAGTTCGGAAGGCAGCCCGATGGTTTGGTTGATGAAAAGGCTAGTTTGGGCCCATTGAAAGAAATGGCTCTGACTCAAAGGAGGGAAAAAAATTAGTGTGAAGGGAACCTCCTCCCCAGAAGAAACTATTTCCCCAAGGATGATTTCCCAAAAGAGAAGAAAAGATAATCCCCTTAAGAATAGGCAGAAAAACATCACCTGTCTTTCCTCCACCAAGACAGCCCACAGGCGTAGTTAGAGAAACAATGTTTCATTCCAAAGATACAATGTTGCCCATTCATAAAACTGGAGTCCCATTCAGAAAACATTGCATAACAAAGCAATCTCTGAAAACACAGGCTGACTAGATAAAAGACTTAAACTGATTACGTAGGTTAGGGCTAAATTAGAAAAAAAACAAACACTTATACTTTCATTTCCCTTAGCCCCAAGGATCATCCACAACATCATACACACAAAAAAATGGCTGACCAAAAAAAAAATGGCCGACCCAAAAAAAATGGCGGGCCCGCGTCGCCCATGCGCGGCGTGACGGCCCGCATCGCAAAGGGGAAAAAATGGCCGACCAAAAAAAAATGGCGGACTGCGGTGTTTGGTGACCCCCATGAAATGGTCGTTCGACCCCAAATGGGGTCACGACCCACAGGTTGAGAACCGCTGTTCTACACCCAGGGAAGTGAGAGTGGTATGCATGTGTCAATGGATGTTTTTGCATTGTCAACAGAGGGAAATGTAGCCATCTTTTACTTTTTGCTTTTAGAGTTAGATGCTGCTGCGAAGGGGGATGTGAACGAGAATCCAGCTAGACATAACAACACCAAACCTAGTGTGAGAAACAAGGTTATTGTAACCAGAGCTGATAAGGAATTGGCAGGCTGGAGAACTGGAGAAGTGGCCGGTGCTTCACGCTGATTGGGGAATGTGATTTATGACTGTTAATTGAAGGAGGAAATTGTGCTTTGATACTATGTGCCCAGGGGAGGGGAATTCAGTTTTTGGCTTTGTTTATGTCGTGCTGATATTATGCTACTCAAAACAGAGATTCTTTAAGGTAAACAATGCCTCGAAGTTCTTTTGAAGAGTTTCATCTATCGGAACCATGATATTGTGTGTGTGTGTGTGTGTGTGTGTGTGTGTGTGAGAGAGAGAGAGAGAGAGAGAGAGAGAGAGACAGAGAGACAGAGACAGAGACAGAGAAAGAGAGAAAGAAATCCTGTTCTTCTCACTTCAGCGGGATCCTGTTTCTGCGATAGAACCAACTCTTTCAAAAATTGTTTCTTGATCTTCAAAAGAAGGCGTAGGCTAAAAGGCTAATAATAAAACCTAATGGAGCAACCACGATTTCTGGTGGCAAGCAGTTCCCCTGGTTAATTGTCCTCCCTATTAGGAAGTTTCTCCTTAGTTCCAGGTTGCTTCTCTCCTCAATCATTTACCACCCATTGTTTCTTGTCCTGCCTTCTAGTGCTTTGGAGAATATGTTGACTCCGCCCTCTTCTTTGGGGCAGCCCCTCAGACAGTGGTGGGATTCAGCCGGTTCACACTGGTTTGGCAGAAGGGATACCTAATATTTTTTTTGTTGAGTTTGGCAAACCGGTTATGATCAACTGGATGAATGAATAATAAGGAAGTCCCACGAGGACACAGATAAGCCTCCAGGTGGGCACAATGCCTCTCTAAAAGAAGGCAAAGGACCAGCTGTCTGCAAGGAGTATAAATCCCTCCATTGTCCACCATCTGTTCTGTTCTATTCCATTCCATTCCATATTTTCTATTCTGTTCTGTTCTGTTCTGTTCTGTTCTGTTCTGTTCTGTTCTGCTCTGCTCTGCTCTGCTCTGCTCTGCTCTGCTCTGCTCTGCTTTACTCCACTCCACTCCATTCTGTTCTATTCCATTCCATTTCATTCCATTCCATTCCATTCCATATTTTCTATTCTGTTCTGTTCTGCTCTGCTCTGCTCTATTTATTTATTTATTATTTATTAATTTGACTTCTATGCCACCCTATTCCGGAGAACTCAGGGCGGCTCACAACATAATAGAAATCAACATTTAAAAATACATATATATAAAAACCCCTTAATTTAAAAGAAAAACCAATCATTCAACATACACACAGACATACACTGGCTTGGGGCAAGATGTTAACTATCCCAGGCCTGCCGGCAGAGGTGTGTTTTAAGTAATTTACGAAAGGCGGAGAGGGTGGGGGCGACACGGATCTCCGTGGGAAGTTGGTTCCAGAGGGCTGGGGCCGCAACAGAGAAGGCTCTTCCCCTAGGCCCCGCCAGGCGACACTGTCTGGCTGACGGGACCTGGAGAAGGCCGACTCTGTGGGCCCTAATCGGTCGCTGGGTTTCATGGGGCAGCAGACGGTCCCGTAAGTAACCTGGTCCGATGCCATGTAGGGCTTTATAGGTCATAACCAACACTTTGAATTGGGTTCGGAGACCAATTGGCAGCCAATGCAGCTCGCGGAGTGATGCCGAAATGTGGGCATTTCTGGGCAAGCCCAACACTGCTCGCGCGGCTGCATTCTGCATTACCTGAAGTCTCCGAGCGTTTTTCAAAGGTAGCCCCATGTAGAGAGCATTGCAGTAGTCGAGCCTCGAGGTGATAAGGGCATGAGTGACTGTGAGAAGAGACTCTCAGTCCAAATAGGGCCGCAACTGGTGCACCAGGCGAACCTGGGCAAATGTCCTCCTCGCCACAGCCGAAAAATGATGTTCCAAATGTAGCTGTGGATTGAGGAGGACACCCAAGTTGCGGACCTTCTCCGAGGGGGTCAAAAGCTCCCCCCCCAGGCTGATGGACGGATAGATTGAATTATCCTTGGGAGGCAGAACCCATAGCCACTCCGTCTTGTCGGGGTTGAGTTTGAGCCTGTTGGGCACCCATCCAAACCCTAACAGCCTCCAGACATCGGCACATCACTTCCGCTGCTTCACTGAAATGACACGGGGTGCAGATGTTACTCTGCTCCACTCCATTCTGTCCTATTCCATTCCATATTTTCTATTCTATTCTATTCTATTCTATTCTATTCTATTCTATTCTATTCTATTCTATTCTATTCTATTCTATTCTATTCTATTCTATTCTATTCTATTCTATTCTAAACAAGTCGTGTCAAACTAATCTAATTTCATTCTATGACAAAATCACAGAATGGGTTGATCAGGGAAGTACAGTAGACATAGTATTT